>JAJONR010009075.1:0-12461 GCA_029582245.1 Solanum etuberosum
AAAGGTTTTTGGGTTATTAGACTATTTTCATCTATTAACTCAATTCTTATTTTTGTTTTATGTTTTTCCCATCCTTTTAAGGGTTCTTCACTATATAGTAATTCTAATTTGTCTTGTACTGCTTTTATTTTATCTATAGTGAAAAAATCCATAGGCTTGACCATTAATCAACAAAGATTACCAGTTATTAGTAATAATCCTCTAGATCATATCCAAGAATACATCATCAAATCCCATTTTTCCTGCGACCTTAATTAGGAACCTCCAATCCACTCTGTCATATGCCTTAGCCATATCCAGTTTAATGACCACATTATCTGGTTTGCCTCTTTTCCTGATGTCAGTTACAATTTGTTGAGCAAGTAGCACATTCTCAATGATGTTTCTGTCCTTAAAAAAACCAGTTTGATTCTGAGTAATCTTGGCAGGAACCTTTCTAATCTATCATGAACAATTCTTAAAATAATTTTAGAAAATTACCCAGACTAATTGGTCTAAGATCAAAAAAGGTTTGTATCACTGCCTTTTTTGGTATTAGGCTCAGATTAGTATGTGTAATAGACTTTGATAAAGTAGCTCCTTGGAAAAAAGCATGAATTACCTTAATAATATTAGGGCCTACTATATCCCAACAAGTTTTGTAAAAACAGCCTGTCAAGCCATTTGGTCCACAAGTAATATCAGGATTAAGCTTAAACACCACCTTTTTAATCTCCTTTTCATTTGGCAAAACCTTCACAAAAGCATTCTCTTCTTGAGTAATTTTAGGTTGAATGTACTGCAACAAGGTCATATCTTCAGAATTTCACCTTCCAGATAATTGATTTTAAAAAAAAAACAGACCCCTTCATTGGCTATTTCATCAACAGTTTCAGCCCAAGTTCCATCAACCTTCTGAATTCTGGTAAGTTTCAGCTTCTTGTTTCTACCCTTCACAAGGCAGTGGAAATTTTTTATGTTTCTATCCCCTTCATTGAACCATTGAACACTAGTTTTCTGTCTCCAAAACTACTCTTCATGATGCAAATATAGTTTCAATTCAGCATGAACCTACTGTAGAATAGCTGTGTTGCTAGGATTAGGATCTTGTCGGAATATATCTTCTTCAATTCTGACAATGTCTTCCCTAATAGCCAACTGTTTAAAAAATTCTCTAAACTTTTCTTTACTCCATTTAGATAGAGCCACCTTAGTTCTCTTCTGTTTGTGTTTTAATTGGATAAAGATATCACCTTCAGCAATCCAATTTTGACAAACCACTTCTTTGAAGTCTTCTCTTTCAGTCCAGAATTTCAGGAATTTGAATGGTTTGACAACAGTTTATATTACTAAAGTCACAAGACAGTAGTAATGGAGCATGATCATATTCAGTCCTAGATAAGTGTTGTAAGCCAATATCACCACATATATCTAGTAATGCTTGATTAACAATCACTTTATCTAGTCTTTTGAAGATGCATTCCTCATTCACCCTACCATTCCACCATGTGAATGGGTTCCCTACAAACTTGATATTAGATAAATCACAAGAGCCAATACAACATGCAAAATCCTCATACTCTTGGGGGTAAACATGATACCCTCCTATCTTTTCTTCCCCACTCAATATAACATTGAAATCACCTCCCACCATCAGTGGAATTGAGAAGTTAAGGCTTAGTGAGTATAGATCATCCCATAGATTTAATCTTTCTATATCAGAGCATTTAGCATACACCACAGTTGAAAACACTTCCGTGCCATCTTCTAATGGTAATAATAGGGTTAATTGCTGGTCTGAATCTGAGATAACACCCACTTGAATATGATGATTCACAAAAACCCATATCTGCCCTGTCGCGCCCCATTTTTCACAAAATGGGTTTCGGTGCACGACCTAAAAACTCTTTTGGGTTTTGTTGAATGAAGAGTCGCCACCTAACGAAACAGTTATAATTATAAAATAAATAAAGGGAGACCATGGAAACCAACACACTTTACGGATCAGCACTCGGCTTATTATTCGGTCGGCTTAATATTCAGAAAGACAAAATCAGTGTTTGTCGTTTTAAGCTTGAGTCGATTTCATCATCTCTGTAAAGGGCCTAACTACCCCTACCCCACCTTCCGCAAGCATAACGTCTTAGAAGGTGTCTAACGTCCCCTCTTAATGTCCAAGAGGCATTGGACTACTACTAGGGTGGTTTTAGACTAAAATAAAATATAGGCTCCTAATTAGGCCCTATACACACCAAGCAAAATAATTTGGACGAGCATTTAGCACGTAAATCTCAAGTTGGCCTCTAGATTTTAATTAACATACTAGCAAACACACATAGTCTTGAAAGGTCTCACGCGAGGTGTGTGCACATAAACGGACAGCATATCAATATAATTACTTAATTTGGAAAGGCAGAAATTACCGCATATGCAGAAAATAATTATTAATTGATTTTAAAAATATAGCAGAAAAGTGATCACATGTGTAGAAATATTTTAGAACAGATTAGATTACTGTTAATTAGCATGCTGAAAGTGAATAATTAATTTATTATAAGTAGCAAAGCAGTTCATTAATGCAGACGCTAATTATTTCAAGTAGATTTGAGTCGGGGCAGCATTTTAATATGGCAGATTTTAGGAAAACAATGCAGAAAATAGATTATCAGTTGATTTAAGTAATAGGGAGATAATTATTTTGCAAATGTTTATTTAACCATGGGGCAGAAAAATAATCAGACAGACACATACTTTTAACATGCTGGAATTTATTATGAACTAAAAATCTGATATTTAATCAATTTACCATGTTAAAAAATATTTAAATCATAGACATGATTGCTAATAAATTAACATGCTGAAAATTTTAAAAGCTTATAGACATGATATCTAAAGGTCAAACAAAATGTATGACAATTACATGCATAATTTTTTTTTTTTCATTTTGGGATTTAAATTGGGGCTTAAAACAACAGTTCAATTGATTAGCATGCTGATTTTAATTACTAACCATATGAAGCATGATTTATAATTAATTGGCAATGCTGAAATTTATTAATCGCAAGTCTTCAAAGCATAATATGGCATGCTTAAAATATTACCAGTATGGTATCTAACCCCTATAAATAAAGTAAAACCTCTTAAACATGATTTCTAAGCAAGTCCTAGTATGAAAACTACGTCATTGTATTTTTTAGTGAATTATTATTTGGTGACACAAACATGACAAGAAATGAACATACAAAGAGTTACCAATTTGCTTGTATTAACAATGTTTGGTACATTAGGACCAGATGATACATTTAACAAATCAGTAAAAAAAAAAGGCTCACACTTGTGATAACAATCAAGGTTTTAGAAGCTGCGTAGTTTCATAATTATCCTTGACATTACTTTTTAAAGCATGGTGATAAAGATTTTAATGACTATGCTTAATTAAATGTTAACGGTAAGCATGTACGCATAGAGTAAAATAAAATAAAAATCACATAGCACGTATGTCCCTCCCCCATTTAGACGATCCCCCAAATAATTCATATAGAGAGAGAGTTAGAGTTTATACAAAATACAAGCCGAAATGAAAATAAAAATAAAGCAAATACAGTAACAAATCTAATTAAGAATGAAAACAATCCAGCATCCCTCCCAAGCGACTCTTCGAACCTCTTAAACCTTTAAGTTCAAAATCTTGCTAAACCATAAAAATATGCAGGAAATACATAATAATAAGATTAATTACTCATATACAGGAAACACCAGCACATATGATTTATACAAATTGGTTCAAAGTGTAGACATACAACATTGAGAGCAAATAGCAAATTATCGAGTATTACATCATATGGAAGAGATAAAGAAAACAAACCTGGATGCCTCCTTTATTTATTTGAGTATCATAGAGTAATGCGATATTAAATAATACATTGATGCAAGATCGAAATTAAAAGGATGAAGTGTACTAACCGATTAAGCAGAATATTATAATCAACAAAGAAATAAGTTTTGCTCCAAAGTAGCTCAGAAACCAAAGAAGCTCCAAAGTATTAAGCCAAAAGAGATATTATCATTTTTAGAGTATTGAGAGTGTTTTTCTTATTGCTAAAGCGTGAGAAATAAAGAGTTAAGAGCATGTTTATATACTAGATGAGAGGGCACAATAATAAGAAAAAGAAATAATTTTTTTTGGGGGGGAGGCAATTAATGGGATACTATTTTCCTTAACAAAGGGAGTATAAAATCATCTCATACTTTACCAAATATAAACAAGTAATAAGATCCGGTCTAAATTCTAATTACGGCATGAGATCACATAAAATAATAGACACTAGCAAAGAGAGAAATTATGGGAATTTTTTCCTTAAATAGGAGCTAAAATCAACAAAAAATCTTTTTTACCTTCGTCGAATAACATGTAAGAATCAGTTCACACACAAGACAAAGCAATTACAGATAACACCAAGAATGGTAATACAAAATCTGGCAAAAGGAAAAATGTTAAATGCAAGAAATCACTACTCATCCTCAATCAAATACCAAAATATTTGCATATTCAGACATAACCTAATTTTACCATAGCTAAATAAGTAAGGATTCGTCCGAAATTAAATATGGCAAGAGCAACTATTATGCTATATTTTAATCATAAGCAAGAAAAGATCAATTAGTATTACATTTTTACCATAGAGAAAAATAATAAAGCAATGTCTGAGCCTTACCAAACTAAGCATGTGTGAACCTATTTTATTAATTATAACACAAAGAATCAATTCATCACAAAGAACAGAGAAGAGCAAAGTGATGAAGGCGTAGATATTTAATAGACTAAACTCTGGCATGCTATCAAACTATAGTTTAAAATTTGATCATGCATATAAAAATTTAAGCAAAGGAAGAACATGATTTTCGTAAAAATCAGCAGCTCCACACACAAATTAGGATCTGGAATACTAAGGATGAAACAATGAACCAGCTAACATGCACATTTCATGTTTAATGGCAAGGTTTTAAAATAAAAAAAGTCGTACCAATCAAATACTTCGTCTTTAGTTCTAGATCAGAAAATTGGCAGCGACAAGGTTTTTTGTTGTTGTTATTTTCGGTTGTTGACTAGAGAAGAGGGAAGCGGAGGCGGCGTTTGGCTGCTGTTGTCCGCATGGCTTGTCCTCGCCGGAGCTCACCATTGTTGGTTGCTCTCGCCAAGCTGCTGGTCGCCTGGGATTTCACCGGTGGTGCTCCCTCGCCGGAGTCGGCTTCTCTCACGATGCTGCTGCTGCTGGTTGCTCTCGCTGACCGGAGTCGCTGGAGCTGCTGGCGTTCGCTACTCGGTGCAGTGTTGTTGCTGATCAGAGGTCGCCTGCCGGAGCTCATCATTGTTGTCCGGCTGCTGGAGCTTCATGGTGTTTTACCCTCGCTGGTGGTCCTCGCCGGCTGTTGGTCAGACGAGGAGAAAGATGAGACGGAGAAGAAGAAGGGAGGAGAGGGGAAGGAGAGAAAGGAGAAGAGGAGAGAGGAGAGAGGGGGCGCCGCTTCCTCTTGTTGGTGGCGATCTTCGCTGGAAAATGGAGAGGAGAGGAGGAGGTTGGGCGGTAGTCTCTTGAGAGAGGGAGAAAAAGATGAGAAATGTTTTAGGGATTTTGGTCTTTCTAGGTAAAAATAGGAAGGTTAGGGAATCAAATCTTGACCGTAGGATTAGTTTAGATGAGTGGCTAGGATTTAATCTAGGATTTAATTTAAAGGATGGACGGTTGGGATTAAAGGAGGATAATTCTTGAATCTGATTTGAAATTGGTTAGATTTGGAAAGGCTAAAATTGAAATAAAATTGGCTAGAATTGAAATAAAAAAGATGGTTACAATTGAAACAAAATTGACTAGGATAAGCTACGAATTAAATAAATTGGAGTAGAATAGGCTAAGATTTAAATGACTTAAGGAAAGATCAAGGAAATGCTATTTGATTAATAAAATACTACATATATTATAATATTTTTATATAAATTAAACACAACTCAGTTTTAAAAACCTTTAAATAAATAAGGAAAGTAATTATTTCGAGTTTAACTATCGATAAATATAATAATTTAATAATAAATAAAATAATTTAATAATAAATACAATAACTTTTTATAAATCATGCATACTAAAATATGTAATTTTTTAGACAAAATTGATTAATATTTTAAACTCGAAATGTATTTTTAAAAATACGTATTCAATCGAATAGCATTTCCAAAAGGATTAACGGTCGGTCAAAATTGGGTGTTAACAGCTGCTCCTTGGTTGCTTGAGAATGAAGGATAAATTGTCGGGCAACCAACGTTGACTTTGTAGCCGATTTTGTCCGACCGACGAGAGATGTCAGTGGGATCAATTGAAGTGATATAGAGTTGGAAAGGGGTACGACCGAGACTTTTGTATTAAGTCGCCTACATATCTCTGGTATTACGAGAATAAGGTCGTGTGTAGTTCTAGATTTAGGAACAAACGAAGCACCTAAAATTGAAAAAACAACGGTATGATATTCGAACGGAACAGATGGCGGCTTGAATGGATAAGATTAGAGTAGCGAGAAAAGCATGACAGCGATTTCGAGCTTAAGCGAGGATCGGATGAAAAGCGATAAATACGAGTAGCAAAGGATTTAGAGGGCCTTCGTTGCGATAGACATATAAGCATGATAATCGTAGTCAACAGGCGATTGATCTCGCCTGCAAATCAGTCTCTGCGCATCTGTAGCTTATAATATGACTTAAATAAAATGATTAGAGCAGATATATCAAATGAACGATAAATGTAAACATGAGGCAATTTTCCATATCGACCATGAAGATGATATCTTAGGCTATGATGTCTAGGGCCATGATACGCAAAAATTATATCCTTGAGTCATGAAAATGTTGTCTGTGGGCTATGAAAAATGATGCCTTTAGATTATGATACCCTCGGATCATGATAAGCAGAAAGTAAATCCTTAGGCCATGAAGATGATGTCCGCAGGCCATGAAAGATGATGCCTTTGGACGATGACGCCTTCAGAATATAAGTAATGAGTAAACAGAGCGTATCTGTTTTGATGTAATTCGAGCATCTTGTGGCTTGATTCAATAGTAACTCTGTACAGATGTATTGGAGCACATGCAGTTCTCAGGCACAATGCAAATCTCGGGAAAAATGCAATCTTGAGCACAATGCAATCTCGGCCTCATGCAATTTTCGGGCATCTCGGGCACAATGCAATTCTCGGGCACAATGCAATTCTCGGGCAAAATGCAAATCGGGCACATGCAATCTTCGGGCATAATGCAATTCTTGGGCTCAATGCAATATCAGGCACATGCATTCTTTGGGCACAATTCAATATCGGGCTCAATGCAATATCGAGCACATACAATCTTCGGGCACAACGCAATTCTCGGGCTCAATGCAATATCAGGCACATGCATTTTTCAAGCACAATGCAATATCGGGATCAATGCAATATCGGGCACATGCAATATAGTTGATTGAGGTCATAGACCTTCTCCTTATTGGAAGGATTGAGTGTCATTTGTTGACAAATGTTGAGCTCAGAATACTGTAGCTTGACCCTTTATCCTTTTGTAAGGAGAGGGTGTCGTTGAATGGCGATTTGTCGGGTTTAATAGCAGTCAGGCGATGTTGAGGTTGCTTTTTGTATATGTACCTGTCTTTTCTGCATTTAAAGAAAATTTGTGAGTTTATAAAATGGGGGCGGTTGATCTGCTTTGACCGGCATGCTCCCTTTGAATTTCCATCCAGACCTTTCCGGGTATTTGGTTTGAAGAAAATGTAAATAGAGGAGGAGAGAAAGTTTTGAAAAAGCTTTGGAAAATATTAATTTGTAAAAGTATTTTTGAATCTTTGACTATGGCACAGTTTAGAAACTTTACACTCATCCGATTGAGAGAGATTCTTTCGAATCTTATACGCTTCAAAGAATTTTGAAAGGCATTCAAAAAAATTCTGCCGTTGTAGATTGTAGCTTAATTGCTGTGAATTTTTGAAATCCTCTCAAAAAATCTGCCCCAGTCTTGATTTGTGAGGAAATGCTCGTTGAAGAAATTTTTGAGACCCTCTCAAAAATTCTGCCCCAGTTACTAATCTGCGAAAAGAAATCCTTTTGATGGAATTTTTGAGTTCCTCAAAAATTCTGCCCCAGTATCGAGACTTTGCAAGAAAAAAGCTCTTTGATGGAATTTTTGAGACCCTTTCAAAAATCCTGACCCAGTTACACAATAAAGGGGGAAAATGATGATTTTTATTATGATAAGACCGAACTCCATTGGAGCGCCTACGTATCCCCTCTTAAACGGGAATCAGGTCTAACGTAGTTCCAATTACAAAGTAAAAGAGCATGAAACAAACTTAAATGTAATATCTCTTCACAACATCTAAGTTGATAGGTTTGGGCCAAACTTCTCCATCCATTTCCGCAAGTATGAGCGCTCCGCCTGTCAACACCCGAGAGACTATGTATGGACCTTGCCAGTTTGGTGAGAATTTACCCTTTGCTTCATCTTGATTTGGGAATATCCACTTCAAAACCAGTTGCCCATGTGAGAAATGTCTGGGTCTGACCTTTTTGTTGAAAGCTCTGGCCATTCTATTTTGATAGAGTTGACCATGACAGATGACATTAATCCTTCTTCCGTCTATTAATGCCAGATTCTCCGACAAAATTTGTATCCACTTAGCATCACTCAGCTCCGCTTCCTGAATAATCCTCAGAGATGGTATCTCTACTTCAGCAGGTATCATAGCTTCATTACCATATACCAGAAAATAAGGTGTAGCCCCAGTAGAAGTCCTGACTGTAGTACGATATCCCAGCAAGGGAAAGGGTAGATTTTCATGCCAATGCTTGTGATTATCGATCATCTTGCGCAATAGCCTCTTGATATTCTTGTTTGAAGCTTCAACCGCTCCATTCATTTGTGGTCTATATGCTGTAGAATTCCGATGACTGATTTTGAACTTCTCACACAATGATCTCATCAAATCACTATTTAGGTTGGTTCTGTTATCAGTGATGATTGACTCAAGAATCCCGAACCTACAGATAATGTGATTTTTGACAAAGACATCTACAACCTTCTTTGTCACCAATTTGTGCGAGGTGGCTTCGATCCACTTGGTGAAGTAGTCGATTGCAACAAGAATGAAACTGTGTCCATTGGATGCTGCTGGCTCGATTGGACCAATGACGTCCATGCCCCACACTGCAAATGGCCAAGGTGAACTAGTAACATGAAGTTCGTTGGGAGGAACTCGGATCATATCTGCATGATTCTGGCACTGATGACATTTTTTAACATAGCGAATGCAGTCTGTCTCCATGGTTAACCAGAAATATCCCGATCTCAAAATCTTCTTTGCCAATGTAAAACCGTTCATGTGAGGACCGCATGTTCCTGCATGTATCTCTTCAATCAACCTACTAGCTTCTCCAGCTTCGACGCACCTTAGTAACCCCAAGTCGGGATTCCTCATATAAAGGATTTCTCCACTTAGAAAGAACTGATTCTCTAACCTTCGAATTGTGTGCTTTTGTCCACTTGTTGCATCTTCTGTATACTCACTGTTCTTCAAATATTCTTGAATGTCATTGTACCAAGGCTTTCTATTGGGCTCTTCCTCAACGTGAAAGCAGTATGCTGGTTGCTCATATATATGAATGTAAATGGGATCGATATAATTATGATCAGGATGTTGAATTGTAGAGGACAAAGTGGCTAAGGCATCTGCGAATTCATTCTGGATCCTTGGTACATGTCTGAATTCTGTCTTGATGAACCTTTTGCACAACCTATGCACGCACTCCAAGTATGGTAACAGCTTCCGATTCTTGGTTGCCCACTCGCCTCGAACCTGATGAATCAATAGGTCCGAATCTCCTATTATCAGTATTTCTTGGACATCCAAATCAATCGCCCGTCGGAGTCTCAATATGCAAGCTTCATATTCAGCCATATTGTTTGAGCAAAGATATTTAAGTTTCGTCGTTACCGGATAATGTTGCCCAGTTGGTGAAATCAAAACAGCTCTAATGCTAGACCCGCTCAAATTCTTAGCTCCATCAAACAACATCCTCCAACCATCATATTCTTCAGATATTTCTTCCCCCATGAAAGTTACTTCCTCATCCGGAAAGTAATTCTTCAATGGTCTATAATCATCATCTACAGGGTTCTCCGCCATATGATCCGCCAATGCTTGTGCCTTCACAGCTTTGTGTGTAAGATATACTATGTCAAACTCGCTCAATAGTATCTGCCATTTAGCTAGTTTACCTGTAGGCATAGGCTTTTGGAAAATATACTTTAGAGGATCCATCCTTGAAATCAGATAAGTAGTGTGCGAGGAAAGGTAGTGTTGTAACTTTTGGGCAACCCAAGTTAAAGAACAACAAGTACATTCTAATATAGAATATCGAGCTTCATATGGGTGAACTTCTTGCTCATGTAATATATCGCCTGCTCCTTCTTTCCCATTTCATCATGTTCCCCCAAAATGCAGCTGAAAGCATTATCCAATACTGATATGTACAATAATAGTGGCCTACCTAATTCGGGTGGAACCAACACAGGAGGATTGGACAAGTAATCTTTGATCTTGTCAAATGCCTGTTGACATTCGTCCATCCATTTTATCGCAGCATCCATCTTCAACAACTTGAAAATAGGCTCACAAATGACGGTAGACTGGGCTATGAAACGACTGATGTAGTTAAGTCGCCCCATGAAACTCATTACCTCTTTCTTACTTTTCGGTGGAGGAAGATCACGAATGGACTTAATTTTTGATGGATCCATTTCTATACCCCGTCGGCTGACAATGAAGCCAAGTAGCTTTCCAACAGGAACACCAAAGGCACATTTTGTTGTATTCAGATTCAGGTTATACTTGCACAGTCTGGCAAAGAACTTTTGAAGATAATCCTAATGATTCGAACCCTTCTTTGATTTGATGATGATGTCATCCACATAAACTTCAATTTCCTTGTGGATTATGTCGTTAAACAAAGTGGTCATTGCTCTCATGTATGTAGCCCCAGCATTCTTTAACCCAAAAGGCATCACTTTGTAGTTGTAGACACCCCACGGTGTGATGAAAGCGGTTTTCTCAGCATCGTCCTTGTGCATCTCAATTTGATGATAACCGGCAAATCAATCCACGAATGATTGTATTTCATGCTTAGCACAGTTGTCAATCAGGATGTGTATGTTGGGCAATGGAAAATTAATTGTTTCCCATTTCCACAAAGGAATGGCTATCTCCTGGACTCGCCCATCGGGCTTTTGGTGCTCAACCTTCACCTGTTGGCAGTTAGGACACTGTGCCACAAACACAGCAACGTCCTTCTTCATCCCGTACCACCAATAGATCTCCTTAATATCATGGTACATCTTTGTCGAACCAGGGTGAATAGAATAACGGGAATGATGTGCCTCTTCCATAATCTGATGTCGAAGCCCTGCAACATCCGGAACACACAATCGACCACTATATCTAAGGACTCCATCTCCTGCTACATCAAATGCTAAAGACTTCTGATCCCGAGCCTTGGCTCTACGCTGCTCTAAGCTAGGATCCTCTTGTTGCCGTGCTTTTACCTCTACAATAAGGGATGATACGGCTGTGTCCTGAATTGTGACTCCACTATCGTCTGCCTCTAACAATCTGACTCCCAAGCTAGCTAATTGATGAAGCTCTCGCGCTAGCTCATGCTTCTCAACACCTAAATAGGATAAACTACCCATAGATCTTTGGCTGAGGGCATCGGCTACCACATTCACCTTTCCTGGATGATATAAAATATCCACGTCATAGTTTTTCAGTAACTCAAGCCATCGATGTTGTCACAGATTTAACTCCTTCTGTCTAAAGATATATTAAAGGCTTTTATGATCTGTGAAGATGTCAACATGAATGCCATATAAATAGTGTCTCCAATCTTTAACGCATGCATAACTGCAGCCAACTCTAAATCGTGGGTCAGATAGTTCTTCTCATGCTTCCTCAACTGCCTTGAAGCATATGTGATAACCTTACCATGTTGCATTAGAACACATCCCAACCCAACACCAGAAGCATCACAGTACACCGCATAGCCTTCTGAACCCTATGGCAATGCTAAAGCTGGTACTGATTTCAACCTGTCCTTCAGCTCCTGGAAACTATGCGCGCAAGGTTCAGTCCACTGGAACTTAGCTGCTTTTTGAGTCAGCTTCGTTAAGGGTGCTGAAAGTGAAGAAAACCCCTCTACAAACCTTCTGTAGTACCCAGCTAACCCTAAGAAACTATGAACCTCAGTTGAAGTCATGGGTCTGGGCCAAGTCTTTACGGCCTCAATCTTTTGTGTATCAACAGTAATGCCTGCATCTGATACAATATGGCCTAAGAAAGCTACAGAGTCCAACCAGAACTCACACTTAGAAAATTTTGCATAAAGTTCTCGGTCTCGAA
>JAJONR010009078.1:0-12099 GCA_029582245.1 Solanum etuberosum
AGTTTGCATTCCGCATTTCTTTTTCTTGGTTAAAAATCAGTTATACCCTCCAATTATACTTGGAACCCCCTTTATAAATGCTATTTATCCATTTACTAACATAACTGCTAAAAGATTTTCTGCTACTTATGAAAATAGAAATTTAAATTATACTTTTATTACTGACCCTATTTCTCGTGATATTAATGCTTTGATTAATATGAAACAAAGGCATATTGATTCTTTGCAACTAGAATTATTTAGTATAAATATATTTGATACTTTGAAATCCACCAAAGTACAGGAAAAAATGAAATTAATTTCTGAACAAATTGCTAGTGATATTTATGTCGATCATCCTAGTGCTTTTTGGAATCGAAAAAAGCATATTATTACTCTTCCATATAAAGATGAATTTTCTAAGAATGATATTCCTACTAAATCTCATCCTTGTCAGATGAACAACAAATTGGTAGAATTTTGCAAAAAAGAAATTGATAATTTGTTACAAAAGGATTTGATAAAACCTTCAAAATCACCTTGGTCTTGTACTGCATTCTATGTTAGTAATGCTGCTGAAAAGGAACGTGGTGTTCCTAGATTAGTTATAAATTATAAACCTTTAAATAAAATTTTAAAATGGATAAGATATCCTATCCCCAATAAAAGAGATTTTCTTTCAAGATTATATGATGCTAATATATTTTTAAAATCTTATTTAAAATCTGGTTATTGGCAAATTCAGATATTTAAAGAGCATACTTATAGAATTGCTTTTAATGTTCCCTTTGGACAATATGTATGGAATGTTATGCCTTTTGGATTAAAAAATGTCCCTTCTGAATTTCAGAAAATAATGAATGATATTTTTAATCCTTATTTAAATTTTATAATTGTTTACATTGATGATATTTTAGTGTTCTCTAAAACGTTTGAAACACACATCAAGCATCTTGATATCTTTAAGAAAATTGTTATACAAAATGGTTTAGTTATTTCCAAACCGAAAATAAGTTTGTTTCAAACAGAAGTTAGAATTTTAGGACATAATATCTGTCAGGGTAAGATTACTCCGATTCAACGATCTATTGATTTTGCATCTAAATTTTCGGATGTTATTACTGACAGAACTCAGTTACAAAGATTTTTAGGAAGCTTAAACTATGTATCCCCATTTTATAAAAAAATTTCTCGTGATTTAGCCCCTTTATATGATAGACTAAAAAAAGATTATAAACAACCTTGGACTGAAAGTCACACTAGTCTTGTTAAAAATATTAAGGAACGTGTTAAATGTCTTCCTTGTTTAACTCTTGTTAATCCTGTATGGTAAAAGATTATTGAAACTGATGCGTCTAATATTGGTTACGGAGGAATATTAAAACAGATTAATCCTAATGATAAAAGTGAATATATTTGATTAGATTTCACCCAGAAAAATGGACTGAAGCCTAGAAAAAATATGCTACTGTGGCTCATGAAATGCTAAAAATAGTCAAATGTGTTTTAAAATTTCAAGATAATTTATATAATCAAAAGTTTTTGATTAAAACTGATGCTCAATCTGTTAAATACATGTTTAACAAAGATTTTAAACATGATGCTTCAAAATTGATATTTGCTAGGTGGCAGGTCCAGTTAGCTCCTTTTGATTTCGAGATTCAATATAAAAAGGGAAGTGATAACTCTCTTCCAAATTTTCTGTCTCAAGAATATTTAAATTCATAATGAGTTTTTATATAACTTTTATTGATGAAAAAACTTTAGTTACTATTCTAAAGATAATTCCTCTTAACAAAGACCTGCATGAATTAATAATATGTGAAATCATCAACGATATTATTAGAGAAGATTTCTCTATACATGATTATGAAGAAGAAATTGTTGATATCGATAATGATAATTATTACAGTGACTATTATGATATGTCCGAATAAAGCAAAGTGTTATGTTTGCAGGATGGACCCTCCTTGGACTACCAAGGGCAGAGGTAGGAATAATAATACAAGGGGAAGATCATCTCCGGGTTCGTCCTACGGATCCTCTTCTAACTCCCCAGTTATACAAATGGGAAGAAGAAGTTTGATAAACTCAAAAGTCTCTCAAAGTGAGGCTTCATCTTCAGTACATCTGGAAGGTATTCCAGAAAACAGTCCGTTATACGCATAGCTACAGGCATATTTGTCTCAAAAGTAAAGTGATACTTTTGCATCAATATTTAAAGAAGACAATGATAATATCAAGTCTTATGAAAAGTTATCAAAAAAAGAAATGATATTTTTTTTGGAAAACTCTGAAATTCAGAGAAAAGAAGAACCCTGGAAGATATTCCAACGATACCTAATCAACGGATTATATTTCCCGGGTGAGTCATACAAAACCCGATCGTATTATGAGACTATATTGATAAGCACTGGTAGTGTTGAATTTTAACACTTTTCAGGCTACAATATCAGTGAGAATGTTTATAACTTCTCAAAAATGATAATTAAACAGATTATATATGTTGAAGACTGGGGTATATCCACTATGAAAGAAAGGCATATCAGCCTAAACAAAATCGCTATGAGTTTCACCTACTGGGACTATATTCAGGATTTTGATAAAGTCCTTTATTACAATAATGATAGACATAAACACACGTGGTTTATAAAAATATGTGCAAAGATATTTGCAGGACCAATTCCTAATTGGTTTTTGAATTGGTGGTCATACCACGGCCCAACTACAAAAAAATTGTCTGATCCATTTCTTAAATTATATAAAGAATGGGTTAAAATCTCATCTGACCTAAATGAGTTATACCATACAGATCATATCTGTTATATAGAAAAAATAGACCAAATTTATTTTTTCATTGAATTCTCTATACTTGAATTCATAAATGGATCCCGGAAGTAGGATTCACCGAGGAACAGATTCCTTGCTTATACAGAACTTTTTATAATAATTTTTGGGACAAATTGATGAAAAAGATCCCAAAACAAAAACATTATATGGACAAGAACTGCTGGATCTTATTGCAAAAAGAATCCAAGAATATTGTATTACTCCCCAAAAGGGAATAATTGCTGATAGCTCGGTCAGGCATATTGCCAAAAAAATATCCATCCAAGATGGAGATAAAGAAGAAATAATCAACAGCTATTTGGAAGAAGTTAAGAGGAGTTTGCTTCTCAATATCACTCAATATGAAAAATCGGACACTTCTATGAGAAGTGAGACAAGTGATGACGTCACAGATGATATTCAAGAAACTCAACCTAGTGAGTCAGAAAAAACTACATCAGAAGATACTCTGAGAAAAGTGGAAGATTTCCTCCGAAAATTAAAGGAAAAGGACAAACAATAGAATCGTCTCTATAGTAAAAGACATCATCAACAGTAGATACACTGTTAAGGGAAGAGATGGGACCCAACGATACTGTGCAAAGATTCAAAATGTTTTTTTTTTCTATATATAAGTTTTTTTTTTCAGTTTGTTAGGCAGAAGTTTAGGAACCCCTCTCTCTACTTTCTCTCTCCAATTCTAAATCTTTAAAACTTGTAAAGTTTTTAGTTCACCAGATACTGGCTGGAAGTTAATAAATTTGTAAAGTTTGCTCATAGGCCTTGTAGTCGGCCATCTCTACAAGGTATTATATTTTTCTTTTGATTTCTTCTTTTAGTATTTCTCCGATCAAAGTCGTGACTATGTCCGGCTAAAAGATTCATATCTATGTCGATTAACTAACTTCTCTTTTATATTCACTATGAAAGGTCTAGACTTTATCAAAATATAAATAAATTTATATATGGTCTCTTGATTTGGTTCCAAGATGGTGGTACAGTCAGATTCGATACTATTTTTATTGGCTTTGTCTTTGTGACTTCGTCTAGTCAGCCGTGGTTCTAAGCCCGTTAAGGAGTTGATAAATGGTGCCTATACCCGGTTAGAACTGCTAGACACAGGGGCTCAATAAAAATACATATTAAATCTTGACAGGCCCCTTGCTCAGGTAAAATGGATAGATCCTTCCATACAATCATAAAATTATATAAAATTCATATATATTTCCATTCGGATTTTCTTAGATTCGGATGTTAAACTAGATCTAAGTTGACCGCGCAGATTACCGCCAGTCTTAAAAGATCCTGTAAATGGTATATACTAAATTTTGTGTTTTAAGTCGGGGGTATTAGAATAAGTTAACATTAAAATTTGTAGTTCATACTTTTAATGTATTATAAATTATAAATAGATAGATAGAAAGATGTATATAGAATTATCTAATTTTAATTTGATACGAAATTTTAAAAAATAAAGAAAATTTTAAATTATGGATATGTGGACTAAACAAAAATTTCTTTTAACTTTGTGGTCTTAAACATGTAACATGAAGTGTTAGAATTAACCCCCCCCCCCCCACCCACCAAAAAAAAGAACATTCTATTATAAACAAAATTAAAATTAAAATACAACAAATAAATTATAAACGGAGGAGTATTTATTAAACCTAGTTTGGACTCTTCAAATAAGTTTTTAATCAAATCCTTTTTCTCCAACAGTTTGAGACTTTTCACAGCTTGAAGACCAAGTTATCGTTTGTGCAACACAAAATCATTGAACTTCTTGTCAAGTAGAAGTTATTGCAAAAGTATAGTTATGCCAATGAAAATGAGTACACATTAATTATGTAGATAGTCTTCTCGTTTGAAGTTGAGTTATTCCATTCTCCTTATTGCATCAATTTTTGTTGATCCATCTAATTTTCCTACAATAAAATATTGTAATTGCTTAATTGAATAATTCTCACAATATTCCTTCATTTAAGAAGAAGGAGAATAAAAAATTACAAAATTCGTAATTTAAAAATGTGAGACAAATCCTCTATTTATAGCCAAGAAAGGATAGTATGAAAAGTTGTTTATTGTGACTTATCTGATAAGTCACATGTAACACCCCGAAAATTTTTGAGCTAAGACTTGAAACCTTCTTCATTGTGAATAAAAATTTTCCGAGTAATTTTAGATTTTCTAAGGTGTTAAGGTCACTATATGTAACACATCTAGTTCAACAAAGAAATAAAGAGAAATTCGTTCAAGTATTCCATCATTTTCTTAAGTTTTGGTTCAACTTCAAACGATCATAACTTTCAGCCAGGAAGAGTTAGGTGGCCCATAATATGTCAAATGAAAGATCTCTAAGTTCTCTTTCTAACGCCACCGAGTTTGCTAAATTCTGAGTTCGGATGAGGGAGATATGCATGTTTGAGTTCAGCCTGTCTAATTAAGGAAAGTTCATCCGAATTAAATTTCCTTACCCCCACTAGCCTAACTCATTTTTAGTCATATTTTAGGGGTCTAAACTGATTTGGGTCAGTTTTCACAATCCTAAATACACTTAGGGTTTTAGAGAGAAGTTCAAGAGTAGAAAAAGGGAGAAAGTTGCAAGCGTTCATCAAGTTTGGAGATTTTCACCAAGAATTCAATTCTTTCGAGGTATGTAAGCTTCCATAGTGTTGAGTTTGTTCGCCTTCACGCCAATTATGTAATCTTTTACCCATGAATTCATTCTTGATGTTGAATTGTTGAGTTCTTGAAAGGTTCTTGAATTTAATTGGTAATGGAGTGTTGTTTTGAGTTCTTGAGGCGAGGGTTTGCGAATGAGTTGAATAAATTTATAGTTCCTTGTGTGGGCTTCGCTGAGATTGTTCCGGGTTATAAGAATTCGTAAGTTTTGAACTTAGATTCTACAATGAGTATGAGTTGAATCGAGTTTGGGAGAGAAATAAAAGATCGGGCAAAAATACGCGCCAAGGTCCGCGTCGCAAAGATGCTTTAAAATCCAGTCCCCAGAAAATTACCTCCCTCTCTGCGTAGCGGAGAGGACGCGGACTCCACTGTTTCAAAAATAATTTCGCGACCAATAATTAAACCCCTCTCTGTCGTGCCAGTGTTTCTTCAATTCGTGTCATCACTCTCTTCTTACTCCGAACTATCTAAGCTTTCTTTAATCATTGAGAGATACTATATCCAAATCATAACTCTTGAATTCACATTCCAAATTCAAGGTAGAGTTAAGAGGAAATTCCAAGAAGTTCTTTTGAGTCAAATTGTGAATCCCTTTGAGATCAACTATCGATTTGAGCTAAGTTTGAGGAAGTAAGTATGAGAATGAGAAGACTTTTACACATGAGTTCTATATTGTCATTTAGACCCTTGAGTCGAGTCTTTCATGTCCATAATTCCACATGATCTCTATGAATGGAGTGTTCTTGAGAGGAGGAGTATCTTTGAGTTCTAAGTTCTTGAGTATTGAGTTTCTAACCTTTTTGAAACTATATTTCATAATTATGGGATTACCATATGTTATACATGAAGGTCCTTGAGTTGAGTCGGTCATGCCCATAATTCCACATGAACCCTATGAGTCTAGCATTATTGAGATGAGTAGTGTCATTGAGTCCTTGAGTTCTGAAATTATTGAGTTCCGACTATTGAGTTCTATATATGGTTATTGAAACCCTTGAATTGAGTCGTTCACGTCCATAATTCGGCATGAACTCTGTTTTGAGAAGTCTTTTACAATTATTTATAATTTGTTTAAAGACTTGAGTAAATGAGTATGAGGATAAGGAGAGTCGAGTTTCATTTTTTTTAAATGAATATAAGGGGACTAAGTATTCCCAAAGAGTAATTTTTTTTACATTTAAAATGAGAGGAAACTTTGATTTCCAAATGAGTTCATGAGGAGTTTTGAGCACTATCAATTTTAAGAGAACCTTTTGAGTAATAATCTCAAAGTATGAGGATGAGGAAATGTTTTTAAACATATGAGCATGAGTTATATTATTGGGAGTAGTATTGAGCACCGATATGGGACGAGTTCAGACAACTCAAGGTCCTCATAAACCATGTATACCAACATGGGTAAAGGGTCATACTTTTTAGATAATTCCTTATTGCTTTTTAAGCATAGCTTAGTGGATCCACTTAGTTGAGGATGTCCTATACTCCGGCAAGGTATAGGACAGTTCTGGCAACGGGGGCGAGACGATGTATCATCACATAGCTCATAGTGATGGTTGTCGGTTAGAGAATCTCCCAAATAATAATAAAGAATTTATTATTGTATTTTCATATACATTTGAGTTATTATCTACTATTTTAAAAGTTTCATGTATATAGCATCTTTTATTGTTTCTTTCATTATTAGTTTAGTATTCTAAGTTGAGTTGAGCATCCTTGAGTTGAGTTGTGTATCCTTGAGTTGAGTTGTGTATCCTTGAGTTGAGTAAAGCATTCTTGAGTCGAGTTGAGTATTCCTGAGTCGAGTTGAGTATTCTTGAGTCATGTTGAGTTGAGACGAGGTGAGTATGTCTTCATTATTAACAGTTCGAGCTTATACTTATGTTGCAGAGTTCCCCTTACATGCTCGTACATTCCATGTACTGACGCCATTTGGCCTGCATCGTTTCATGATGCAGATATAGGTATTCAGGATCAACAACAGGCGTTTCGTTGAGGTCATGTGTTATTCCATTCAGCTTTGGTGAGCCTTCTTACTGTCCAGAGGACTTCACCTTTACCTTACAGTTAGTAGTTTTGAGATGTCGTGGGTCTTGTACCGATATCCTTCTGTAATAGTACAGGCTTCATAGATAGACAGAGTTGAGGAGTTATCTGTATTTACTTTCTTTTGAGTTGTTTTACAAACTCTGGGTATATATGTTGAGTATTGTTCAGACTTTTTAAAGTTGAATATTCGAGTTCAATGAATTTAAATTCAGTTTTAAGCTTTTGTATGCTTGAGTTAGTCTTTCACTTGTAGTCATCCAGGATCAGGGTTCGCTTGGGGACCAGCAATGGTTCTCGAGTACCGGCCACATCTAGGGTGTAGACTCGGATCGTGACAAATTTGGTATTAGAGCACAGGGTTCCACTATCCTAGGGTGTCTATGAAGCCGTGTCATTAGGGTCTTGTTTATGGTTGTGAGGGCCCCACTTCTATAAATGAGGGACTACATGCATTTACGAAAAGTTTCTCTTCTTCATACTCTTAATCGTGCAATAGAACTATGTCATAGAGACTTATTTTAACTCGTGTGGTCGCATATCCATTCGACTACCCCTCATACTAGAGGTGGTTGAAAAGCAAAGTCGGTTCTTTATCGATGAGTTGCTCTTAGCAAAAATCTTGAGCAACTCATGAGACTATAGAGGGGCTTGAGAGGAGCCTATGAGTGAGTTAACGATTGAGTTCGAAAGAACGCACTCATATTCATATGAATCATGCGTTCAAGCTAAAAGCGAGATGTACTCTCTACTCTAAACCTTATTCAGGTGAGACCCTTATGAGAAAGTGTGTTTTAGAGATTAGGTAATATTTTCACCCTAAAAGATAGTATGAATTATGAGATTATGAGCAGTAGTAGTAAATGGTGCCCTTTAGTTAGAGAAAAGCATGCAGAGGTATAGAAATCTATGAAAGAGAGATAGTGATGGGGCATATTATGTTATTGCAATCATGCACCCAGTAAGCTATAAGTGATGAGTTCCTTTATGAGTAGAATAAGGAATAATAATGTTGTAGAGAGTTCTTGATAGAATGAAGAAGAATAATTACTAGTCATGATGAGATAGAATATACTTTTAACCAGAATAGAGTCGATGTCAATGTGCCATCGTGTTAAAGAAGACTAAATATATGTGTGAAATAAGAGAGCAGAATATTCATGAGGTGACAGACCCAAGCTAGGCTTATGAATTTTGAAGGGGGAACCCTATGGTATTTAGAAGATGATAGAACTATTTGAGAGGTAATGCGCAGTATGTGAGTAAATAGTACTTCACTTGTGAAATGGAAGGTGAAGGTAATCTGTAGGTAGGTAGACGGAGAGCTAAAGATTTCCTACTTGTCATGAGATCTTAGTGGGTGAGTGTTTCTTGACTTTTCTGGTAGTCACAAGTAGTATAAGGTGTGCAAAATCATATTGATATCCGTGTTTAGTACTAGACACTAAGATTGAATTTGAGATGAGTGTCGTGATCAAAAGATGGCAACATGAGGGTGATGGTGTTAGTTTTCAGATCTGATCTAGTAGGTTTGACCTGAAATAGGTGAGGAAATCAAAGTAGTACCTTGCAATGAAAATGTGGTATTATGACCCATAGAGGAGAGAAATGAAGGTAGAGCCAATTGAGGTTATGATTTTCTTATGTGTGCTTAGATTGTATAATTGAGCTGCCAATATGGGATAGGATGGTGCAAGTGAAAATTTCCTAAAGAGTTAGATGGAGCAGCCTTAGGAGCCAATGAGAAGACGTCAAGAGAAACATCTTAGAAAAAGGTCTTAGTACCTGCTTATGGAGAGTTTGGTAGTCATGAGATAAACATTTCCCGAGTGGTAGAGTAACGGGGGATGTAGACCAGTTTAGAGATGATGGAATAGGTCCATAGCTTTCAAGTGTCAGCTTTAGACCTAAGGGGGAGATATCTTTCTAGAGGTCCTTTTAGTAGTGGAGTGATGTCCATAGGAGAAGGTTAAATATTCTTATCGTGATAGTGATGGGGTGATAATTCCATAAAATGTTATGAATGTGGAGGAAGAGGAGGATAACGTTTTACTATGAGAAATAGTTAAATGAGAGCCCTTAGTTGGTTCCGAGTAGTAATGCAGGAAATTCTAGTTGGTATGGCAGAGATGATGAGAGAATGACAACTTCTTGAGGAGCTGGTTAGTAGGAGTCCATGTAATTGTAAGAGTACTAAGCTTGAATGTGGTGTTGTTAAACGTTAGATGGTTCTTGATATGAGCCCAATGTTGGTTGAATGTAGTGGTAAGGAGTAGTGTTCTTGGGATGGGATTCCCTATAGAGGTATAGAACCTGAATCTTGTGATTTAGATCAGAATAATCACCCTATGTTAAGTACTTTGTGATTTTGAGTTAGTCTTGCATATAATGAGAGTAACCCAGTTCCATACCCAGTCGAGCCGTCATTCGAGGACGAATGATCCCAAGGGGGAGATAATGTAACACCCCAAAATTTTTTGAGCTAAGACTCGAACCATTCTTCATTATGAATGAATTTTTTCCTAGTAATTTTAAATTTTCTTAGGTGTTAAGGTCACTAGATGTAACACCTCTAGTTCAACAAAGAATTAAAGAGAAATTCGTTCAAGTCTTCCATCATTTTCTTAAGTTTTGGGTCAACTTTAAACCACCATAACTTTCAGCACAGGATGAGTTAGATGGCCCAAGGGATGTCCAATGAAAGATCTCTGAGTCCTCTTTTCAACGCCATCGAGTTTGCTAAATTCCGAGTTCGGATAAGGGAGATATGCCTGTTTGAGTTCAGCCTATCTGATTAAGGAAAGTTCATCCGAATTAAAGAGGGGTATTTTGGTCTTTTTCTTAACCCCACTAGCCTAACTCATTTTTAGTAATATTTTAGGGGTCTAAACTGATTTGGGTCAGTTTTCACAATCCTAAATATGTTTAGGGTTTTAGAGAGAAGTTCAAGAGGAGAAAAATGGAGAAAGTTTCAAGCGTTCATCAAGTTTGGAGATTTTCGCCAAGAATTCAATTCTTTCGAAGTATGTAAGCTTCCATAGTGTTGGGTTTAATCGCCCTCATGCCAATCATTTAATCTTTTACCCATGAATTCATTCTTGATGTTGAATTGTTGAGTTCTTGAAAGGTTCTTGAATTTAATTGGTAATGAAGTGTTGTTTTGAGTTCTTGAGGTGAGGGTTTGTGAATGAGTTGAGTAAATTGATAGTTCCTTGTGTGGGCTTCGCTGAGATTGTTCTGGGTTATAAGAATTCTTGAGTTTTTAACTTAGATTCTGCAATGAGTATGAGTTGAATCAAGTTTGGGAGAGAAAAAAAAGATCGGGCAAAAATACGCACCCAGGTCCGCGTTGTGGAGATGCTTTAAAATCCAGTCCCCAAAAAATTACCTCCCTCTCCGCGTCACGGAGAGGAAAGGGAATCCACTGTTTCAAAAATTATTCCGCAACCTATAATTAAACCCTCCTCCGCATCGCGCCAGTGTTTCTTCAATCCGTATCATCGCTTTCATCTTACTCCTAAATATCTAAGCCTTCTTTTATCATTGAGGGATACTATATCCAAATCATAACTCTTGAATTCACATTCCAAATTCAAGGTAGAGTTAAGAGGAAAGTCCAAGAAGTTCTTTTGAGTCAAATTGTGAATCCCTTTGAGATCAACTATCGATTTGATCTAAGTTTGAGGAAGTAAGTACGAGAATGAGAAGAGTTTTACACATGAGTTCTATATTGTCATTTAGACCCTTGAGTAGAGTCGTTCATGTCCATAATTCTGCATGAACTCTATGAATAGAGTGTTCTTTAGAGGAGGAGTATCTTCGAGTTCTAAGTTCTTGAGTATTGAGTTCCTAACCTTTTTGAAACTATATTTCATAATTATGGGATTACCATATGTTATACATGGAGGTCCTTGAGTTGAATCGGTCATGCCCATAATTCCGCAAAAAACCTATGAGTCGAGCATTCTTTAGATGAGTAGTGTCATTGAGTCCTTGAGTTCTAAAGTTATTGAGTTTCGAGTATTGAGTTCTATATATGGTTATTGAAACCCTTGAATTGAGTCGTTCATGTCCATAATTCGGCATGAACTCTATTTTGAGAAGTCTTTTACAATTATTTATAATCTGTTTCATAACTTGAGTAAATGAGTATGAAGATGACGAGAGTCGAGTTTCATTTTTTTTAAAGGCATATTAGGGGACTAAGTATTCCTAAGAGTAAATATTTTTACATTTAAAATGAGAGGAAACTTCGATTTCCAAATGAGTTCACGAGGAGTTTTGAGCACTATCTCTTTTAAGAGAACCTTTTGAGTGTTAAGGTCACTAGATGTATCACCTTGAGTTCCAAAAAGAACTAAATTGGAAATAGCAAAATCTGAAATTTTGCAAGTTATGCTTAAGTTATGAGTTTTGGGTCAACTTCAAATGATCATAACTCTCAGTACATGATTATTTAGGTGGTCTACAAGATAGCTAATGAAAGGTCTTTGAATTATCTTTCCAACGCCACCGAGTTTGCTAAATTTCGAGTTCGGATGAGTGAGTTATGCCCTTTTGAAG
>JAJONR010009079.1:0-14413 GCA_029582245.1 Solanum etuberosum
ATTATGATAAGACCGAACTCCATAGGAGCGCCTACGTATCCCCTCTTAAACGGGAATCAGGTCTGACGTAGTTCCCATTACAAAGTAAAAGAGCATGAAACAAACTTAAATATAATATCTTTTTACAGCATCTGAGTTGATGGGTTTGGGCCAAACTTCTCCATCCATTTCCGCAAGTATGAGTGCTCTGCCTGTCAACACCCGAGAGACTATGTATGGACCTTGCCAGTTTGGTGAGAATTTACCCTTTGCTTCATCTTGATTTGGGAATATCCGTTTCAAAACCAGTTGCCCAGGTGAGAAATGTCTGGGTCTGACCTTTTTGTTGAAAGCTCTGGCCATTCTATTTTGATAGAGTTGACAGTGACAGACGACATTAATCCTTCTTCCGTCTATTAATGCCAGATTATCCGACCGAATTGGTATCCACTTAGCATCACTCAGCTCCGCTTCCTGAATACTCCTCAGAGATGGTATCTCTACTTCAGCAGGTATCACAGCTTCATTACCATATACCAGAAAATAAGGTGTAGCCCTGGTAGAAGTCCTGACGGTAGTACGATATCCCAGCAAGGCAAATGGTAGCTTTTCATGCCAATGCTTGTGATTATTGATCATCTTGCGCAATATCCTCTTTATGTTCTTGTTTGCAGCCTCTACTGCTCCATTCATTTGTGGTCTATAAGGTGTAGAGTTCCGATGACTGATTTTGAACTTCTCACACAACGATCTCATCAAATCACTATTTAGGTTGGTTCCGTTATCGGTGATGATTGACTCAAGAATCCCAAACCTACAGATAATGTGATTTTTGACGAAGTCATCTACAACCTTCTTTGTCACCGATTTGTGCGAGGTGGCTTCTACCCACTTGGTGAAGTAGTCGATTTCAACAAGAATGAATCTGTGTCCATTGGATGTTGCTGGCTCGATTGGCCCAATGACGTCCATGCCCCACACTGCAAATGGCCAAGGTGAACTAGTAACATGGAGTTCGTTGGGAGGAACTCGGATCATATCTGCATGAGTCTGGCATTGATGACATTTTTGAACATAGCGAATACAGTCTGTCTCCATGGTTAACCAAAAATATCCTGACATCAAAATCTTCTTTGGCAGCGTAAAACCGTTCATGTGAGGACCGCATGTTCCCGCATGTATCTCTTCAATCAACCTACTAGCTTCTCCAGCTTCGACGCACCTTAGTAATCCCAAATTAGGAGTCCTACTATAAAGGATTTCTCCGCATAGAAAGAACTGATTTGCTAACCTTCGAATTGTGCGCTTTTGTACACTTGTTGCATCTTCTGTATACTCGCCGCTCTTCAAATACTCCCGAATGTCATCGTACCAAGGCTTTCTATCGGGATCTTCTCAACGTGAAAGCAGTATGCTGGTTGCTCATATATGTGAATGTAAATGGGATCGATATAATTATGATCAGGATGTTGATTTGTAGAAGATAAAGTGGCTAAGGCATCTGCGAATTCATTCTGGATCCTTGGTACATGTTTGAATTCCGTCTTGATGAACCTTTTGCACAGCCTATGCACGCACTCCAAATATGGCAACAGCTTCCGATTCTTGGTTGCCCACTCGCCTCGAACCTGATGAATCAATAGGTCTGAATCTCCTATTATCAGTATTTCTTGGACATCCAAGTCAATCGCCCGTCGGAGTCCCAATATGAAAGCTTCATATTCAGTCATATTATTTGAGCAAAGGAATCTGAGTTTTGCCAATACCGGATAATGTTGCCCAGTTGGTAAAATCAGAACAGCCCCGATGCCAGATCCGCTCAAATTCTTGGCTCCATCGAAGAACATTCTCCAACCATCATATTCTTCAGAGATGTCTTCCCCCACGAAAGTTACTTCCTCTTCCGGAAAGTAAGTCTTCAAAGGTCTATAATCATCATCCACAGGGTTTTCCGCCATATGATCTGCCAATGCTTGTGCCTTCACAGCTTTTTGTGTAACATATACTATGTCAAACTCACTCAATAGTATCTGCCATTTAGCTAGTTTACCTGTAGGCATAGGCTTTTGGAAAATATACTTCAGAGGATCCATCCTTGAAATCAGATAAGTAGTGTGCGAGGAAAGGTAGTGTCACAACTTCTGGGCAACCCAAGTCAGAGCACAACATGTATGCTCTAATAGAGAATATCGAGCTTCATACGACATGAACTTCTTGCTCATGTAATATATCGCCTGCTCCTTCTTTCCCGTTTCATCATATTGCCCCAAAATGCAGCTGAAAGCATTGTCCAATACTGATATGTACAATAACAGTGGCCTACCTGATTCGGGTGGAACCAACACAGGAGGATTGGACAAGTAATCCTTGATCCTGTCAAATGCTTGTTGACATTCATCCATCCATTTTATCGTAGCATCCTTCTTCAACAATTTGAAAATAGGCTCACAAATAACGGTAGACTAGGCTATGAAATGGCTGATGTAGTTAAGTCGCCCCAAGAAACTCATTACCTCTTTCTTACTTTTTGGTGGAGGAAGATCGCAAATGGCCTTAATTGTTGATGGATCCAATTCTATGCCCCGTTGGCTGACAATGAAGCCAAGTAATTTCCCAGCAGGAACACCAAAGACGCATTTTTCTGGATTCAACTTTAGGTTATACATGGCAGTCTGGCAAAGAACTTTTGAAGATCATCCAAATGATTTGAACCCTTCTTTGATTTGATGATGACGTCATCCACATAAACTTCAATTTCCTTGTGGATCATGTCGTAAAACAAAGTGGTCATTGCTCTCATGTATGTAGCCCCGGTATTTTTTAACCCAAAAGGCATCACTTTGTAGTTGTAGACACCCCACAGTGTGATGAAAGCAGTTTTCTCAGCATCGTCTTTGTGCATCTCGATTTGATGATAACCGGCAAAACAATCCACAAATGATTGTATTTCATGCTTAGCACAATTGTCAATCAAGATGTGTATGTTGGGCAATGGAAAATTATCCTTGGGACTAGCCTTGTTGAGATCCCGATAATCCACACAAACTCTAACCTTTCCATCTTTCTTGGGCACTGGAACGACGTTTGCAAGCCAAGTTGGATACTCCATAACTTGAAGAATTCCGGCCTCTAATTGCTTAGATATTTCCTCCTTGATTTTCAAACTCAACTCAGGCTTGTATTTTCTGAGCTTCTGCTTCACTGGAGGGCATGCTGGATCAGTGGGCAACCGATGAGTTACTATTGACGTGCTTAGCCCTGTCATGTCTGCATAGGACCAAGCAAAAATATCCTTATTCTCGAGGAGACACTCGTTATATTCTTTCTTATCATTTTTTGTCATATGGATGCTTACTCGGGTCTCTTGTATCATCTCCGAACTTCCCAGATTAACCACTTCTGTTTCTATTAAGTTCGGATTGGGTTTTTCCTTGAATTCCTCAACCTTTCTGATTAGCTCTTCGGGGACTTCCCCTTCTCCGACCTCTTCTAGGTCATTAATGTTAAGTTGCGCGGTCTCATTATGTGCCATAATCTCAGATTCAACATTTTTATAACAAATTTTGCTGGAAAAGAATAAAGCACATATAAATATAGGATATTAATAAAATGGGGAAAAGAACTTTATCACTGAAACTTAAAAGTTTAAAAAATATTAGCACTTGAAATATTAAAAGATAACTATAATTGCAAAGCTGTTTATTGAAGAATTTTAAAAAAACTTGATAAAAACATCTTCCAAAGCTACCCAGATGCCCGACGAGGTCTTGACGGAGTTGAGGTCCAATTGTTGATGCTGATCTTTGCTTCCTTACTTCCTCTAGGGTCCCTTTTCTCCTCCTCGTTGATCACGACATTTCAAACCTTTCCTTCCTCCTTGGTCAGAGACAAACCTTTCATGTCATCTAGAAGCTTATCAGTGATGCCCCCCATGAACCCTGCTGATCGAAATGATTGGTGCAACAGTGGTATGGGTTTCTTCAATGAATAGTAGTACCCATCTCTAGGTGGTTGCCAGTCAACCCACTCCTCGGTAGTATATTTATATCCCAGGCTAAAAGTGGTGGAATGACGAACAGGTTGAACGGGTTCGATTATTCCTTATAATTTAGCTCCCAAACCTTTTCCAAGTTTGAAACCAAACCATGCCATCATGTCTATGATCTTCTGGCTGAACCACAGTTGTATTTCAAGGTTGCCGACAGGCTCCACTGTATGGTACATCTCCCCATCTAGATGGTCTCTTCCTTGGATCGCATATACAGGATGTCCTCTTTCCCCATGGACTACAACTTCTTCATGATCCCATTCAAACTTTAAGCATTGATGAAGAGTAGAAAGAACTGCTCCAGCCATGTGAATCCAGGGGCGACCCAGCAGTAGGTTGTATGAAGACGGAATGTCCAAGACCTGGAACGCTATTGGGAATGTGGCAGGACCAATGAGCATGTCTAAGGTTATTTCTCCAATAGTACCCCTCTGAGAGCCATCAAATGCTCCCACATTCATCTTCCAGGTTTGGATCTTCGCACTATCTACACCCAGCCTTGTCAACATGCTTAGTGGGAAAATATTCAAACCGGAGCCTGAATCGACCAAAGCTTTGGTGATGACCTTGTTCTGGTATTGAGTGAAAATATATAGAGCCTTGTTGTGGGATGTTCCTTCGAGTGGCAGTTCATCTTCATGGAAAGATATCTTGTAGGCTTTAAATATCTGCCCAACCATTTGGGTCACCTCCCTGTGAGTGATGCTAGGCGGGACATAGGCTTCACCCAAGACCTTCAGAAGAGCGTTCCGATGAGTTTCGAAAGATTGCAGCAGCGACAGGATAGATATCTGGGATGGGGTTTTGCTCAATTGCTCAACAATAGAGTACTCTTTAGCTTGCACCTTCTTCCAAACACCTTGATCTTCGAGCTCTACAATTGGTGCCTTGGATTTGCTAGAGCTACCCTGAACCAAATTTTTGGGAGTGTAAATTCTTCCTGATCTAGTCACTCCTGCTGCAGCGTCTGCTTCTTCCACCTTTGCCTTTCCTTTTCTATAATCCCATGGTACAGCATGGGTATCAAACTGGATGGGGGGGAGGTGCTCTAAGAACTGTGAATGGAGACGTGGGCATGGCAACCTCAACCTCAAAAGGAGCGCGTCTCTGCACTACAACTGGCGTTTGGATGGTAGCAGTCATTGCTTCTTCCAGCTCGAGGGCCCAAATGGATTCCTCCCAATCCAACGTATCACCTGCTTCTACCATGTTGACTTGGTGGTTTGGAAGAGGGTTGTTTGCAACGTTTGGTGTAGGATCTTTGAGCTGGATGACCTTCGTATCAACCAGCATCTGGACCTTATCCTTCAAAGCTCTGCAAACTTCAGTATTGTGACCCTTCCTCCCAGAATGATAAGCACATACCTTGTTAGGGTCGTACCATTTTGCATGGACATCTACAGGCAATGCAGGGATTGAGGAAACATAGCCGGCTTCTTTCAACCTCTCATAAAGCTGGGCTATGGGTTCGGCCAGAGGGGTATTGGTTTTTGCGAGTCTTCTTTCATATGGAGGTCTGTTTTGGTAGCTTGGTGTTTGAGTGGGTGGTGGAGCTTGGAAATATGTGGGCTGAGCGTTGTAGACAGGATATGAAGCTTGCTGATATTGAGGAGGAGCATTTTGATAGTATATTGGCATGGGATGAGGAGATATGGGTTGTGGAGCTGGGGGATATGGATATGGAGACTGAGGATATGGAGATGGGGATTGAGGATATGGAGATGGCGATTGAGGATATGGAGATGAGGGTATGGTTGGCATTTGGTATTTGGGAGGGGTTTTGGCTCCCTGAGCCATCATTACCGAACCCATTTTCTTCCGGTTTTTCATCATTCCACCGGATTGTAGAGCTTTGTTAGTAGCTTGTAAGACCTCAAGGTTGATGATAGTCCCATTTCTGATGCCCTCTTCAATTCTTTCACCTAATTTGATGATATCAGCAAAACTCTTCTCAGCCACGAGCATCATCCTGTCATAATATTGTGGCTCTTGGGCGCGGATGAAATAATCTTTCATCTGAGATTCCTCCATAGGAGGTCTACCCCTAGCCGCCTCAGACCTCCATCTTATGGCGTAGTCCCTGAAGGACTCACTAGGCTTCTTCTTCAAGTTTTGGATGTAGAACCAGTCGGGTGCATTCTCTACATTAAACCCAAACCTGTTGATGAATTCTGTTGCCATGTCTACCCACTCAAACCATTTCTGAGTGTCTTGTTCAATATACCATGATAGAGCCTCCCCGGTGAGACTCCTCATAAACAACTTCATGTGTATCTTGTCATCTCTTCCCACCCCTAAAAGCTTGTCACAATACATTCGCAGGTGGGCTTTGGGATCTCCGATGTCGTTGAACATTTCAAACTTTGGAAGCTTGTATCCTTCTGGCAGTTCTACGTCGGGGTGTATGCATAAATCCTCATAGTTCAATCCTTCAAACCTCTTGCTTCCTTCTACATGCTGCACTCTGTTGGCGAAATTGTCCAATCTCTCTGTCAGGGTTCTTATCAGAATGTCCTTTTGAGAGGACTCTGATTCACGGTAGTCAGCGGTTTCGACATATATGGGGATAAGGTTGTTATTTCCTGAGGGGTTTGTATTATGGTTTGTAGTTAGTTCTGGGATGCTTGTTTTATTTTGCTGGTTGTATTGATAAAATGGGATTTGGTTATGAGGTGGTGGGAAGATATTGGGGTGAGAGAGGTTAGGTCGGGTTGTATTGAGTGGAGCATTGTTTGGTAAAGTTGCTTGGTTAGCGAGAGGGTGACTGTCTAAGTTTTCCCCCAAAGGGGTTCCGAGAGAAATGGACAACTTAGCCAACTCACGCATGTTGGCCAGTTCTTCCTCTAGTTCCAAAATTTTGTGCTCGAGTCTTAAAGCAAGATCATTCGAAAGTTGTCCTCCTTCAGAAGTCTCGACCCTTTCGTTGGTGCTGTTGTTGTCAACCATTTTACCCTTATCCTTGTAGCTTGCCCTTTGAAGAGGAGGAGGAGAAGGGGGAGTCCCTTTAGATCTTGTATGGGCCACAGTGGAAAACAGATCAACCTTAAGGAATGGGAAAACAATAGAATCAACAGGAAAAGATGTTAGGGGATTAGAGCAAATTTACAGTAATAACACATTGTTTGAAATAAACGCCCTAAATGCAATGGACCTCATTGAGCCAGAGGTAGGCATAAGACGACATATAAGTGATGCACAATGATTTAATCAAGCCTTATTTGCCAGTTTGGAGTTTAGAGTTAGAGAAATAAAAAGGGAGAACGATCTTTATCTATTGAATAAATTCAAACTATTACATCGCAGACTAAAGCAAGACTCGAAATAGACTAAAGGGCTAGGGATAACATGGGGAAATAAAATCTAAAACAAAAACTTCAAAGATGCTGATCTCCAATGTTTGGTGCAATCTTCTCCCTCATTTCTGGGGTCATGTCGTAATCATTGTTCAGAATATTGCGGGCCCATCTTCTTTCCATTTCATCACCAAAACCGGAAAGACCTCCTTCACTTAGGTCCTTATGCTCAGCATCCTCCAAGATCCATGCGTAATACTCGGGTGTGCAGTAAGGTTGTTGCTCTCGAATATCGATGGTTATCACTCCCTCCCATCTTTGTAGTATGGTGTCGACTTGTGGTGTTTCTGGCCCAAAGTTGTACCCGTAGTGGCCCATATGAGATCGTAAAGGTATCATTTGGACTTGTTCGAACTGGCGGAGGACTCGGAGTGGTGCATACGGTTGAACCCCATTAAGCCAATGAGCTTGATGAAATAGAGGTCATGTCCTCTAACAATGGCGGGACGAGACCCTAACCACTGATATTTCCATTGGATTTGATTACCAGACCGCTCTTTTAGATACATAAACCAGTCATCCGTTCCTACAGGGGCAGAGAAACGAATCATCCTTATGGGGTGACTGAAGATTTTGTTTCCCACGCCATTCAAGATGTCTACCATGTCGGGCCTCTTGTAAAAGTGTTCGGTAGCCCAGAGTTGCAGCAAAAGATTGCAACCTTCGAAATATCTTTTACCGTTGGCGCACGCGGATAGTGCCCTTATCATTTCTGCAAGTATCATGGGTACTATCGTCTTCGCAGGATTTGATCCGCCTTGGGCTAGCATGCGAACCACATAACCCAGTGTAGTGCTGATCTTTCCACCATTCATAGGAAAAACTAAAGATCTCAATAGTGCGATGGCGAAGGCTCTCAGACGATATTTCTGCCATTGTCTGGCAGAAAAACCAAACTCTTTATTGAAAAGTCTATGTCCGTTCTTGTCGCAAAAATGCGAATACAGAAATTCTATAGAAATTCAACCCGAATCTAAACAGTCTAACTACAAATTACGCTTCAACCCTAGACTCTTCAAGAACTTCTTCGGTGATTGCTTGTGTGGCACAATCATTTGGCGCCCTTGAAAAGGAAGGTTGACAAACCCACCAATTTCCTCGAGTGTTGGGGTTAGGTCGAAGTACCTGAATTTGAAAACAAATCTTGCGGGATCCCAGAATTTCAGCAAAGCCATGATCATGTAGCGATCGGGAGCAACAAATAGAAGGAAAGTCAGTCCACCTAGTAGTTTGCGGATTTCCAACTCAAGATCTTTCTTGATACTCACCCATCATATTTTCCAGAAATTATTCGCTTTTAACACCATTTACGTGTTTGGGAAGTTGGGAGCGGCCATGACTGCAAACAAACAACAAACGCATTCTAAACTCCATTTTGGCATAAATTAGGCTTGATTTAATTATTATGACCACATTGACACATAATATGCAATTTGTCTAAGGGGTGTTGGGGCCCTTTAGACGATAGGGTGGCTACTAAGAGTTGACACCAAGGGTCAAACCACCTAAGGTTTATGCAACATGTATGACATAATTACGATTTCTCAGAGTTGGGTAGACACGGACTTGAAAGGGTTCTATGAGAGAAGGCACATGGTTCCACAGTAGTAAAACTATCCGCATCTGCCATGCCTCAGCCATCTCTCTAATATAGGGTGTTTGAAGAGAATTGGAGTATTTATGAGATGTGCAAAGTCACACACCATCACGAGGAAGTAAAAAAAAATGGAAGAGGGTCCCGATTGGGGGAAGTATGAGCGGAATGACAGTTTATCAAAGCAGTAACATTTAGCATGTAAATGGAAAGCAGTAACACATAGACAGTTTATGGAAAGCAGTAAATAAATAAATAAATAAATACAAAGAAAAAAGGAAAGAAACATATAAACAAGCAAGAAAATTAAACAAATAAGGAAAATGAGACATGGGATTAAGCATGAAAATATATAAATAAGGGAAAAGGGGGAAGGATGAAACATGAAAATAAACAAATAAAGTAAATCCCACATAAGCATGAAACACGTAATGGTAAGAACCTAGTTATAATCCCCAGCAGAGTCGCCATTCTGTCGTGCCCCTATTTTTCACAAAACGGGTTGCGGTGCACGACTTAACAACTCTTTTTGGGTTTTGGGTGATTGAAGAGTCGCCACCTAACGAATTAAGGCGCGTTAGGGCACCTATCTAATCGAACTAATCTAACTAAAGGGTCAACATACCAGAAATCGGGTAAGGGTTCAAATTACCTCGAGGGAAAGGTGTTAAGCATCCCTCGAGGTCCACAAATATGGGTTCCGAAAGTATCTCATGCATTTTATGTGGGGGTTACGAGTAGCAATTAAGGTCACTTTATTTATAGGTTATTTAAATTAAACATGCTTACTAGGTGATATAAATAAATAATAAATAAATAAATAAACAGATAAGCAAGAAGATAGAATTATACACAAATAGATAAGCGAAACGCTTTATTTTATAACAAAACTACCCCAAAATATTATAATAATAAAACAAATAAAGGGAAAGAGGAAAAGGAGATCATGGAAACTAACACACTTTACGGATCAGCGCTCGACTTAATATTCGGAAAGACAAAACCAATGTTTGTCGTCTTAAGCCTGAGTCAATTTTCATCATCTCCGTAAAGGCCTAACTACCCCTACCCCACCTTCCGCATGCATAACGTCCTAGAAGGTGCCTAACGTACCTACTTGATGTCCAAGAGGCGTTGGACTTCAATTAAGGTGGTTTTAGACTAAAATTAAAATATAGGTTACCTAAATAGGCCTCCTAAACACCAAGCAAAACAGATTGGACGAGCACTTAGCACACAAATCTCATCTTAGCCTCTAGATTTTAAATAGCATGCTAGCAAACACACATAGTTGTGAAAATTTCATGTGAAGTGTGTGCACACAATATCCTACAATGGGTAGAATAAAAGAAACAATAATGAATAAAACAAGCAGAATTATTAGACAACACGCAGAAAATAGTTATTGACTGATTTAACAAAAGGTGGTAGCAAGGTGATCGCAGATGCTGAAATTATCTTTAGAGCAGTAGCTTACTGTTAATTAGCATGCTGAAAGTGAATAATTAATTTATTATAAGTAGCAAAGCAGTTCATTAATGCAGACGCTAATCATTTTAAGTAGATTTGAGTCGGGGCAGCATTTTAATATAACAGATTTTAGAAAAACAATGCAAAAAAAGATTATCAGTTGATTTACGTGACAGGGAGATAATTATTTGCAAATGTTTATTTGACCATGGGAAGAAAAATAATCAGACAGACACATACTTTTAACATCTTGGAATTTATTATGAACTAAAAATATGATATTTAATCAATTTACCAAGTTAAAAATATTTAAATCCTATTAACATGATTTCTAAGTGAAAACATGCTGGTTGATTAATTACGCTAACATTAACAGATAACAATCAGGGCAGATTTTTTCATTTTAGACCAGTTCAGATTTTAATTAGACCATTGCTACACTGATTTAGTTATTAAATAGGTAGTGAGTAAATAACCGTTAGCAAAATAGAATAATCGAGCAGAAACTAATTATTTGGTTATTAGCGACTTAGAATAGTTAATTAGCTTATTTGAAGTGGCAGAAAAATAATTATATTTGCAGAGATCATTTAACTATAGGAAAGAAATATTCATAGCTATTTGAATATATTATTTAACATACTGGAAATTATTAGAATGCCTATGAATATGATTTCTAAATAATATTAAGCTAAAATGCTCATTAGGCACCTATATGCATTTCTACACCCAAAATATGTCAAGAATTATTTAGAATCTATAAGCATGATATCTAACATCGGCAGAATACTTCAATACAAAAAAAAAAATTCACGTATTTATTCATTTTGTTATATAAAAGGAGCTTTGGTTGCATTAAGTGAAACAAGGAGCAAACACACATTATTTGTTATTATAATTAAGAAGTGGTCATGCAAATCAACTAAATGTATTTCAACGGACAAATAAAGTGTCTAAACACTTAGACTAACTTTAAACAATAACTAAAGAAGATAAAATATACGGGATTAATGACAATAGTAGTTTTATTTTATTTTAGTTAGATCTAAAGTGATGTTATTAAAATACGAACTATCAAACAAATCACGATCCTATAGGCATGCTTTCTAACACAAATAAGTTACGATAAAATAAACAAGTAGCACCTAATTCCCCTCCCATTAGACGATCCCCCAAGTTATATTTCATATATATAGAGTTTAGAGTTAGGACTTTATAAAAAATATTACATAACCGAATCAAATGGAATAGTAAACGACATAGGAATTTAGAATTAGCCAACAAAGCATAAACTAAATCCAAGGATTCCCTCCCCGAACGACTCTTCGAATCTCTTGAACCTTTAAGTTCAAAACCCTGCTGAACCAAAAAATATGTAGGCAAACATAATAATAAGATTGATTACTCAAATACAGGAAACACCAGCACATATAACTTATACAAATTGGTTCAAAGTGTAGACGTACTACACTGAAAGCGAATAGCAAATTATCGAGTATTACATCGTATGGAAGAGAGAAAGAAAACTAACCTGGATGCCTCCTTTATTTATTTGAGTATCATAGAGTAATTCGATATTAAATAACACATTGATGCAAGATCAAAATTAAAAGGATGAAGCGTACTAACCGATTAAGCAGAATATTATAATCAACAAAGAAATAAGTTTTGCTACAAGGTAGCTCCAAAGTATTAAGCCAAGAGAGTTATTCTCCCCTTTTTTAGAGTATTCAGAGTGCTCTTTATATTGCTCAAGCCTGTCGAATAAAGAGTTAAGAGCATGTTTATATACTAGATGAGAGGGCACAACAATAAGAAAAAGAAATAATTTTAGGGGAGGGCAATTAATGGGATACTATTTTCCTTAACAAAGGGGGGGTAAAAATCAGCACAATTCTTTTACCTTAATCAAATATCACTTTTCTAAAAATACAACAATAAGAATATATTAACGCCAATCAATGTAAAAGAATCAATAAAAAACAATTTTTTTTATTAAAATTCTCAAGGAATCCGCAATTTTGCTTGGCAATTCTTGAAAATTAAGAGACTTACCAAATAGTTTTAATATTAAAAATCAATTACAGGATACCAATATATACTTACCATAACACACTCCCAAGTCAAGGGTTTCAGTTAATTAATTTAGACAATAATTACCATAAGTCATACAATTTCAAAATAAATAACAAAAGAAAATAACACATTAGTTGGCAGGCAAGTCAACAAGGTAATAATCAATTAACAAATTATCCTTACTTTCTTACCGGAAATTTATTCCTAAAGACTGAAATAGCGAAATCTAACCACAAACTAATTTGGAAGAAACAATAACTTAAGATCCAAATTACAGCATTCTCTGGAAATAAACAATGAGTCCAGTCAATTAAGGGAACAATCAAATTAGCGCAATTAAAAATCCAAATCAAATCCCCTAACAAGGTCCACTAAATCAGATTTAAGAATCATGAAGGGAGAAAAACAAGTAAGAGAGGATTTCAAATATCCTATGAAAAAATTAAGATCAAGCAAATACTATTTCAAGTATTGAAAGCAACACAGTATAATCAAGCATGCAGAAATCAGAAAATTCTAAGTAAACCCACATAGAGCAGACACAAACACACAAGAAAAAAAACAAGTTGAAGTCAAATTAGTAAAATTATTAAAGGATGAAATAGATTTAAAGAAGCACTAACCCAGACGGGTCTTAACAGATCCGTCTTCAGCTAAACGAAACATTGAGGTTCCGAGCAAGCTCCGTTATCATTATTGCGCGCGGGTCGTTCGCCGGAGTTGCTGGCCGGAACCACTGGTGCTGCTGCTTGCTTTTGTTCCGCTGAAAATTAGGAGAGGGGAAGAGGAGGCAAGCTGGCGCTGGCCAGCTGCTCGGAGCAGCGTCGTTGTCAGCCGGTGTCGCCGGTTCTGGTGGTTGCCTCCAGTCCTCGCGGCTGTTGTTGCTGACGGGATTGCTGTTGTTGTCGTTGCTGCTGGTGGTTCACCGGAGCTGCTCCATCCTCGCCGGAGAAAGGGGAAGAGGAGGGAGAGAGCGTTGGCACTCGCGTTGCCATGCCGGAGTCGCTGGAGCTCGCCGGGATTGCTACTGGTCGCAGCTGCTGTTGTCGCTCATCGCCGGAGAAAGGAAGGGAGGCAGCGAGAAAGAGGAGGGAGAGGGTAGCGTTGATGCTGCTCGCTGCATTGCCTCGCCGGGCGCTGCTGCTCGTCGCCGGTCCTCGCGGCTTCTGGCGGAGAGAGGGAACGGAGAAAGGAGCTCACCGATCGGAGATGGTTCTTCCGCTGTTGCTGGTCGGCATCGCCGTTGCCTGAGTTCTCGACGGAGAGGAGAGGAGATAGAGGCAGAGGCGGCAAATCGTTTTTTTTGAAAGAGGAAGAATGAATTCCCAGGATCGGGTTTTGGGTCTTTAGGTTAAAATAAGAAGGGTTAGGGAATCAAATATTTACCGTAGGATTAGTTTAGATGAGCGGCTAGGATTTAATCTAGGATTTTAACTTAAAGGATGGACGGTTGAGATTAAAAGGAGGGTAATTCTTGAATCTGATTTGAAAATGGTTAGATTTTGAAAGGCTAAAATTGAAATAAAATTGGCTAGAATTGAAATAAAGAAGGTGGTTACTATTGAAACGAAATTGACTATGATAGGTTACAAATTAAATAAATTGGAGTAGAATAGGCTAAGATTTAAATAAATTAAGGGGAGATCAAGGAAATGCTATCTGATCAATAAAATACTACATATATTATAATATTTTATATAAACACAACTTAGTTTTAAAAACCTTTAAATAAATAAGGAAAGTAATTATTTTGAGTTTAACTATCGATAAATATAATAAATAACATAATTTGCTAAAATATACGATAACTGTTTCTTTTTTTTTATAAATTATGCATGCTAAAATACTTAATTTTTTAGACAAAATCGATTAAGATTTTTTTAAACTCTAAAT
>JAJONR010009084.1:0-10566 GCA_029582245.1 Solanum etuberosum
CTCCTGTTGATGACCCTGAATATCTGTATTTGCATCATGAAATGATGCAGGCCAAATGGCTCAGTACGTGGAATGTACGAGCATGTAAGGGGAATTCTAAAGCATAAACATAAGCTTGAACTTGATAAAAAGGAAACATACTTACCTCTTCTCAAACTTACTCAACTCAAGGAATACTCAAGGATACTCAAAACTACTCAAACTTACTCAACTCAGAAGTACTCAAGGATAAGATACTCAACTCAGTAGTAAGGTTATCAACTTAGTGAAATGGGGCTCAGCTCAACAATAAGGAACTCGACTCAATGAAACATAGTTCAACTCAAGATACTCAACTCAAAGATATGATACTCAACTCAAATGTAATCAACTCAAGATAAAGCAACAATAAAAGATGCATTATATGGAAAACTTTTAAAACAATGGATAGCAACTTAATGTATTGAAGAATACAATAACAACTCAATTTGTATATATTAAAATATAATATAACTCTGTGGGAGTTTCTCCAACCGACAACCATCACTATGAGCTATGTGATGATACATCGTCTCGCCCACGTTGCCAGAACTGTCCTATAACTTACCGAGATATAGAACTCCTCAACTAAGTGGATCCACTAGTCTATGCTAAAAATCACTAAGGAATCATCTAAAAAGTATGACCCTTTCTACCCACGTTAGCTACATGGTTTATGGAGACTTGAGTTATGTGAACTCGTCCCCATATCGGTGCTCAATACTACTCCCAAAAATAAACTCAGCTCATATGTTTAAAAACACAACTCTTTCTGTGGTTTGAGATTATTACTCAAAATCTTTCTCTAAAAAGAGATGTTACTCAAACTACTCAAAACTCTTTTGGAACTATAAGTTTCCTCCTCTTTTAAATGTGAAAATATTTACTCTTGGGAATACTTAGTTCCCATATATCTTTTTAAAGAAAATGAACTCAACTCTACTCTTTCTCAACTAAAGTGCTCAAGTCTTCAAACAAGTTTAGAAAAAATTGTTAAAGACTTCTCAAAATAAAGTTCATGCCGAATTATGAACGACAATGACTCAATTCAAGGTTTTCAATAACCATACATAGAACTTAATACTAGAGACTCAAAAACTCAGAACTCAAGAACTTCAATGAGAATACTCATTCAAAGAATGCTCGACTCAGAGGGTTCATGCGGAAGTATGGGCATGAATTACTCAACTCAAGGACTCAAAGATACTTCTCATCTCAAGACTACTCGACTTATAGGGTTCATGCGGAATTATGGGCATGAACTACTCAACTCAAGGACTTCATGGGTAACATGTAATAGTCCTATGATTATGAATAAAATCTCAAAAAGGGATTAGGAACTCAATACTCAAGACTGAGAACTTGAAGATACTTCTCCTCTCAAAGATACTCAACTCATAGAGTTAATGCAAAATTTATGGGCATGAACGACTCGAATCGAGGGTCTACATAACAACATGGAACTCGTGTAAACGACTATTCTCATTCTCATACTTACTTCCTCAAAACTTAGCTCAAATCAATAGTTGATCTCAAAGGATCCACAATTGAATTCAAAGACTTTCTTGAACTCTACTCTTAACTCTCTCTTGAATGTGAATTATGAATTCAAGAGTTATGGTTCATGATATGAAGGATCTCGATGATAGTGTAGACTCATGAATACATTCTCCTCACTCTCATGCTCACTTACTTGAGTCTTGAAATAAATTATTAGAAATTGTAGAAGACTCCTCAAAACACTCAAAGGACTTTCTCAAAATGTTCGAAAGAACTCTCAAGACTTAACTCCTGGCTCTACCTTGAATTTGAATTATGAATTCAAGGGTTATGATTTGTGATAGGAAGGATATCGTGATGATTTGGAGTATTTTTAGATAGTTAAACATAAGAAACGATTGAAAAACACTGTCTGGGGAGAAAGTCTGCGACGCGGAGATGCATTTTAGTTTTTGGTTGAAATAATTTTTGAGGCAGAGGGGTCCGCGATATCTCTGTGACGCGGAGAGAAAAAGTTACACTCTGAAGGAATAGGTCCGCGACGCGGACCTGGTACCTGTTTCCTGTCCGACTTTTTCTTCCTCATTTTCTAACCCCAATTCACCTAAATTCGATTCTTTTTCTCAATTTCTCTTTAGATTAAGATATCCAATACATGCACACAAGAATATAATCAAACACAACTTTAAATTCAACATGATTTTCTCAAAAACTCCTCAATCTCATATAAACTCAAGAACGGAAGCCAATTTCAAGAACACAATTCAAGAACATCAAATCTTCAACTTTCTAGTACGAATTTAACGCTGAAATTAACATGATAGGCCTGTGGACAATATGGAAGCTTACATACCTCTTAGGGATCAAAACCATGGCGAAAATCCGCAATAAAACTCAAGAAGCTCGATGAACCCTTTGATCCTCTCCTCTTTTCTCCTCTTTTATCTTCTTGAACTCTCAACTAAAACCCTAGGTGTATATTAGGATTATAAAACTGAACCTAATAGGATTATACCCTTAAAACCTTACTAAAAATGAATTAAATCTGATTTGGTAAGGAAAAGACAAAAATACCCCTCACTATTTTCGGGTAACCATCCTTAACTGGACAGCCTGACTTCAAAACGACATATCTCACTCATCCAAACTTGAAACGTAGCAAACTCAGTGGCGTTGGAAAGATAATTCAAAGAACTTTCATAAGCTATCTTGAAGCCCACCTAAATCAGAATGTACTAAGAGTTATGATATTTTGAAGTTGACCAAAAACTCATAACTTAAGCATAACTTGCAAAATTTCAGATTTTGCTATTTCCAATTTAGTTCTTTTTTGAACTCAAGGTACTACATCTAGTGACCTGACCTTAATACTTACGAAATTTTAAATTTCTTGGTAAAATACTACTCACAACGAAGGACTGTTCGAGTCTTAGCTCAAAATTTTTCCAGGGTGTTACAATATCTCCCCCTTGGGATCATTCGTCCTCGAATGACGACTGGACTAGGTATGGAATGGGGTTACTCTTATTAAGGTATGAGTCTAATGGTACGCTCTCACTATATTCAAGCTTAACCCAAATCGTATGGTTCGGGTTCTATACCTCTCTATAGGGAATCTCATCCCAAGACTATTACTCCTTACAACCACATTCAAGCTTAGTACTCTAACAACTCCATGGACTCCTACTAACCCACTCCTTCGGAACCAACTAAGGGATCTCATTTAACTATTTCTCATAGTAAAACCTCATATTCCTCTTCCTCTTTATTTATAACCTTAGACAGAATTATCACTCCATCATTATCACGATAGGAACATTAACCTTCTCCTTCTAACATCACTCCACTACTAAAATGACCTCTGAAAAGCTATCTCCCATACTCTTTGGAACTCAATACTATCTTACTCTCAAACACTTGACTTGATTTCTCATCTCGTCATCTCCCCCTTAGGTCTATAGCTGACACTTGAAAGCTATGGACCTATTCCATTATCTCTAACTGGTCTACATCCTCTTTTACTCTAACACTTAGGAGAAGTTTATCTCATGACTACCGAACTCTCAATAAGCAAGTACTAAGACCTTTTTCTAAGGTGTTTCTCTTAACCTCTTCTGATTACATACCACCTTAGTACACCTCTTAATGCTCTTGTTACTCTTGTGACTTAGCCACACTTCACTGTCCTTATCTAAAGGTTAGGGTCTCTCACTTGTACCACTCATATTTATTATAGCTTATCACCTCAATTCCTCACCTACTCTATGTCAAATCTTCTATATTAAATCTCAAGACTAGCATCGTCACCCTCATGTTTCCATTCTTTGGATCATGACACTCATCTCAAATTCAAGCTTAATGTTCATTACTAAACCCGAATATCAATACGATTGCTCGCCTACTATGCTATACCTCATTACTTGATCAGTTCTATAACCTTCTGAACATCATGACCCTCTCAAACAAATAATAAGCCTAGCTTAGATCTATTAGTCTATAAATACTTTTGCTCTTCTATTCGACACTTACACTTGGTCATTACATAGACAATGACACTTCATCACCAGCTCCTTTCTAGCTAAAACACACTCTACCTCCTGTGATGAAATCTTCACAACTCATCACTTTTTAGTCTACCTATAAAGGAAAACTCCTCATTAATAACTTACTAGGTGCATGACTATAGTAACATATCTTGTCGAAACACCATCTCCCTTACTTAGACTACTAAACCTAAGCATGCTTTTCTCTAACTCTAGGCTCTTTCTCTACTACTGCTCATGATCTCGTAACTCATGCTACCTTTTAGGGTGAAAATACTACCCAAGATCTAAACATACTTTCTCATACGATCTCAGCTGAAACATGGCTTAGGGAAGAGAGTACAACTCGCTTTTAGCTCAAATGCACGATTCATATAAATATGGGTGCATTCCTCTGAAACTGAACACTTACTCACTCATGGGCTTCTCTCAAGCCCCTTTGGAGTCTCATGACTTCCTTAATACTCTTGCTAAGAGCAACTCATCGATAAAGGACTGACTTTGTTTTTCAACCACCTCTAGTATGACGAGTAGTCGAATGAATCTGAGAACGCACGAGTATCAATCAATCTCTAGGACTTAACTCTATTGCATGATTAAGAGTATAAAAGAAGGAAAACTTTTCTTAAATGTCTGTAGTCCCTCATTTAAAGAAGTGGGGCTCTCACAACCATAAATAAGATTCTACTTGACACGGCTTCATAGACACCCTAGGACACTTAAACTCTGTGCTTTGATACCAAGTTTGTCACGACCCGAGCCTACACCCTGGACGTGGCTGGCACTCGAGAACCATTGCTGGTCCCCAAGTGAACCCTCATCCTGGCTGACTACAAGCGGAAGACTAACTCAAGCATACAAAGCTTAAAAACTGAATAAAAATTCATGAAACTCAATTACAAAGCTTTAACTCAAATGAAGAACTCTGAATAAAAATAATATATTCAACTCACCACAAAATAGGCAACTTAAGTCTTTAAAACATTTAATAAGATAAATGAAACAGATTTCTCAAACTCTACTGTCTATCTATGAAGCCTCTAACTGACAAATATGGAAGTAGGGACAAGACCCACGACATCCTAACAACTGATATAACTTAAAGTACAAGTGGAACCCTCCGGAAGTAAGAAGGCTAACCATAGCTAACTCGAACTCAATATGGTATCAACGAAGCTCCTGTTGATGACCCTGAATACCTGTATTTTCATCATGAAATGATGAAGGCCAAATGGCTCAGTACGTGGAATGTATGAGTATGTAAGGGGACTTCTAAAGCATAAACATAAGCTTAAACTTGATAAAAAGGAAACATAATTACCTCTTCTCAAACTTACTCAACTCAAGGAATACTCAAGGATAATCAAAACTACTCAAACTTACTCAACTCAGAAGTACTAAAGGATAAGATACTCAACTAAGTAATAAGGTTCTCAACTCAGTGAAATGGGGCTCAGCTCAACAATAAGGTACTCGACTTAATGAAACATAGTTCAACTCAAGATACTCAACTCAAAGATATGATACTCAACTCAAATGTACTCAACTCAAGATAAAGCAACAATAAAAGATACATTATATGGAAAGCTTTTAAAAACAATAGATAGCAACTCAATGTATTGAAGAATACAATAACAACTTAATTTGTATATATTAAAATATAATATAACTCTGTGGGAGTTTCTCTAACCGAAAACCATCACTATGAGCTATGTGACGATACAACGTCTCACCCACGCTGCCAGAACTGTCCTATTACTTGCCGAGATATAGAAAGCCTCAACTAAGTGGATCCACTAGTCTATGCTATAAAGCACTAAGGAATCATCTATAAAGTATGACCCTTTCTACCCACGTTGGCAATATGGTTTATGGATACTTGAGTTATCTGAACTCGTCCCCATATCGGTGCTCAATACTACTCCCAAAATATACTCAGCTCATAGCCTTAAAAACATAACACTTTCTGAGATTTGAGATTATTACTCAAAATCTTTCTCTAAAAAGAGATGTTACTCAAACTACTCAAAACTCTTTTGGAAATATCAGTTTCCTCCTCTTTTAAATGTGAAAACATTTACTCTTGGGAATACTTAGTTCCCATATGTCATTTTAACGAAAATGAACTCAACTCTACTCTTTCTCAACTCAAGTGCTCAAGTCTTAAAACAAGTTTAAAAAAAATTGTAAAAGACTTCTCAAAATAAAGTTCATGCCGAATTTTGAACGTCAACGACTCAATTCAAGGTTGTCAATAACCATACATAGAACTCAATACTCGAGACTCAACAACTCAGAACTCAAGAACTTCAATGATAATACTCATTTAAAGAATGCTCGACTCAGAGGGTTCATGCGGAATTATAGGCATGAACTTCTCAACTCAAGGACTCAAAGATACTTCTCGTCTCAAGACTACTCGACTTATAAGGTTCATGCAGAATTATGGGCATGAACTACTCAACTCAAGCACTTCATGGGTAACATGTAATAGTCCCATGATTAGGAATAAAATCTCAAAAAGGGATTAGGAACTCAATACTCAAGACTTAGAAATTGAAGATACTACTCCTTTTAAAGATACTCAACTTATGGAGTTCATGCGGAATTTATGGGCATGAACGACTCGACTCGACTCGACTGGAGGGTCTACATAACAACATGGAATTCGTGTAGACGACTCTTCTCATTCTCATACTGACTTCCTCAAAACTTAGCTCAAATCAATAGTTGATCTCAAAGGATCCACAATTGAATTCAAAGACTTTCTTGAACTCTACTTTTAACTCTCTCTTGAATGTGAATTATGAATTTAAGAGTTATGGTTCATGATATGAAGGATCTCGGTGATAGTGTAGACTCGTGAATACATTCTTCTCACTCTCATGCTCACTTACTTGAGTATTGAAACAAATTATTAGAAATTGTAGAAGACTCCTCAAAACACTCAAAGGACTTTCTCAAAATGTTCGAAAGAACTTTCATGACTTAACTCCTGGCTCTACCTTGAATTTGAATTATGAATTCAAGGTTATGATTTGTGATAGGAAGGATATCGTGATGATTAGGAGTGTTTTTAGATAGTTAAACATGAGAAACGATTCAAAAACACTGTCTGGGGAGCAAGTCCATGACGTGGAGATGCATTTTAATATTTGGTCGAAATAATTTTTGAGGCAGAGGGGTCCGCGATCTCTCCGCGACGCGGAGAGAAAAAGTAACACTCTGAAGGAACAACTCTGTGACGCGGACCTGGTACCTATTTCCTGTCCGACTTTTTCTTCCTCGTTTTCTAACCCTAATTCGCCTAAATTCGATTCTTTTTCTCAATTTCTCTTTAGATTCAGATACCCAATACATGCACAGAAGAATCTAATCAAACACAACTCTAAATTTGACACGATTTCCTCAAGAACTCCTCAATCTCATCTAAACTCAAGAACGAAAGCCAATTTCAAGAATACAATTCAAGAACATCAAACCTTCAACTTTCTAGTACGAATTTAAAGGTGAAATTAACATGATTGGCGTATGGGTGAACAAACCCAACACTATGGAAGCTTAGATACCTCTTAGGGATCAAACCCATGGCAAAAATACGCAATATAACTCAAAAACCTTGACGAACCCTTTGATCCTCTCCTCTTTTCTCTTCTTGAACTCTCAACTAAAACCCTAGGCATATATTAGGATTATAAAACTGAACCTAATAGGATTAGACCCTTAAAACCTTACTAAAAATGAATTAAATCGGATTTTGTAAGGAAAAGACCAAAATACCCCTCACTATTTTCGGGTAACTTTCCTTAACTGGAAAACCTGACTTCAAAAGGGCATATCTCACTCATCCGAACTCGAAACTTAGCAAACTCAGTGGTGTTGGAAAGATAATTCAAAGACCTTTAATTAGCTATCTTGTAGTCCACCTAACTCATAATTTACTGAGAGTTATGATCTTTTGAAGTTGACCAAAAACTCATAACTTCAGCATAACTTGCAAATTTCAGATTTTGCTATTTCCAATTTAGTTCTTTTTAGAACTCAAGGTGCTACATCTAGTGACCTGACCTTAATACTTAAGAAATTTTAAATTCCTTGGTAAAATCCCTCTCACAAAGAAGGATGGTTTGGGTCTTAGCTCAAAAATTTTCCAGGGTGTTACAATATCTTCTCCTTGGGATCATTCGTCCTCGAATGACGACTGGACTAGGTATGGAATGGGGTTACTCTTACTAAGGTCTGAGTCTAATGGTATGCTCTCACTATATTCAAGCTTAACCCAAATCCTAAGGTTCGGATTCTATTCCTCTCTATAGGGAATCTCATCCCAATACTATTACTCCTTACAACCACATTCAAGCTTAGTACTCTAACAACTCCATGGACTCCTACTAACCAACTCCTTCGGAACCAACTAAGGGCTCTCATTTAACTATTTCTCATAGTAAAACCTCATCCTCCTCTTCCTCTTTATTTATAACCTTAGACAGAATTATCACACCATCATTATCATGATAGGAACATTAACTTTCTCCTACTAACATCACTCCACTACTAAAAGGACCTCTGATAAGCTATCTCCCATACTCTTTGTAACTCATTACTATCTTACTCTCAAACACTTGACTTGATTTTTCATCTCGTTATCTCCCCCTCAGGTCTAAAGCTGACACTTGAAAGCTATGGACCTATTCCATTATCTCTAACTGGTCTACATCCTCTTTTACTCTAACACTTGGGAGAAATTTATCTCATGACTACCGAACTCTCAATAAGAAGGTACTAAGACCTCTTTCTAAGGTGTTTCTCTTAACCTCTTCTGATTACAAACCACCTCAGTACACCTCTTAATGCTCTTGTTACTCTTGTGACTTAGCCACACTTCACTGTCCTTATCTAAAGGTTAGGGTCTCTCACTTGTACCACTCATATTTATTGCAGCTTATCACATCAATTCCTCACCTACTCTATGTCAAATCTTCTATATCAAATCTCAAGACTAGCATCATCACCCTCATGTTTCAATTCTTTGGATCATGAAACTCATCTCAAATTCAAGCTTAATGTTCATTACTAAACCCGAATATCAATACGATTGCTCGCCTACTATGCTATACCTCATTACTTGATCAGTTCTATAACCTTCTGAACATCATGACCCTCTCAAACAAATCATTAGCGTAGCTTAGATCTATCACTCTATAAATACTTTTGCTCTTCTATTCGACACTTACACTTGGTCATTACCTACACAATGACACTTCATCACCAGCTCCTTTCTAGCTAAAACACACTCTACCTCCTATGATGGAATCTTCACAACTCATCACTTCTTAGTCTACCTACAAGGGAAAACTCCTCATTAATAACTAACTAGGTGCATGACTACAGTAACATAGCTTGTCGAAACATCATCTCCCTTACTTAGACTACTAAACCTAAGCATGCTTTTCTCTAACTCTGACCTCTTTCTCTACTACTTCTCATGATCTCGTAACTCATGCTACCTTTTAGGGTGAAAATACTACCCAAGCTCTAAACATAATTTCTCATAGGATCTCAGCTGAAACAAGGCTTAGGAAAGAGAGTACAACTCGCTTTTAGCTCAAATGCACGATTCATATGAATATGGGTGCATTCCTCTGAAACTGAACACTTACTCACTCATGGGATTCTCTCAAGCCCCTCTGGAGTCTCATGACTTCCTAATACTCTTGCTAAGAGCAACTCATCGATAAAGGACTGACTTTGCTTTTCAACCACCTCTAGTATGGCGGGTAGTCGATTGAATCTGAGAACACACGTGTATCAATCAATCTCTAGGAGTTAGCTCTATTACACGATTAAGGGTATATAAAAAGGGAAACTTTTCTTAAATGTCTGTAGTCCCTCATTTATAGAAGTAGGGCCCTGGCAACCATAAATAAGATCCTACTTGACACGACTTCGTAGACACCCTAGGATACTTGAACTCTGTGCTCTGATACCAAGTTTGTCACGACCCGAGCCTACACCCTGGACGTGGCCGACACTCGAGAACTATTGCTGGTCCCCAAGCGAACCCTCATCCTGGTTGACTACAAGTGGAAGACTAAGTCAAGCATACAAAGCTTAAAAACTGAATAAAAATTCATGAAACTCAATTACAAAGCTTTAACTCAAATGAAAAACTCTGAATAAAAATAATATATTCAACTTGCCACAAAATAGGCAACTAAAGTCTTTAAAACATTTAATAAGTTAAATGAAACAGACTTCTCAAGCTATACTTTCTATCTATGAAGCCTCTAACTGACAAATATGGAAGTCGGGACAAGACCCACAACATCCTAACAACTTATATAACTGAAAGTACAAGTGGAACCCTCCGGAAGCAAGGAGGCTCACCATAGCTAACTCGAACTCCATGTGGTATCAACGAAGCTCCTGTTGATGACCCTGAATATCTGTATTTGCATCATGAAATGATGCAGGCCAAATGGCTCAGTACGTGGAATGTACGAGC
>JAJONR010009086.1:0-11823 GCA_029582245.1 Solanum etuberosum
GAACTGCAAAAGAGATATCAGGCCGAGTAATAGTAAGGTAATTTAGACTCCCAACTAATTGTCGAAATATAGTTGGATCAGGAAGAAGATCGCCTTCCCCACGACGATACTTCACATTCAATTCCAATGGAGTATCTACGGAGGAGGAATCTTGAAGACCAGCCAAAGAAATCAGATCCTGAGTATATTTGTGTTGGTTTAGAAACACACCTGAAGTAACATTATGAACTTCCAAACCCAAAAAATAAGTAAGAGTACCAAGATGTTTCATATGAAAAGAATCTTTAAGCTGTTGTTAGAGGCTAGTGATTAGTGAAGAATCAGTTCCTGTGATAATAATGTCATCTACATACACCAAAAGAAGAACACAACCTGTAGATGTTTTCCGAAGAAACAAAGATGAGTCATATTTGCTCTGCTTAAAAGAAAATTGTAGCAAAGTAGACCGGAACTTACCAAATCAAGCTCCTGGAGCTTGTTTTAATCCATACAAAGACCGCTTTAACTTGCATACATCTGTTGTAGGCGATGAGAACAAACCAGGTGGAGGTTTCATATAAATATCTTCTTTAAGATCACCATGGAGAAAAGCAATTTTGAAATCCATTTGATAAAGAGACCAGTTTTGTGAAGCAGCAATGACAATAATAGTTCGCACCGTAGTCATTTTGGCTACAGGTGCAAAAGTCTCCTCATAGTCTACCCCATACTCTTGTATGTTACCAAGAACAACTAATCGAGCTTTGTACCGATCAAGAGTTCCATCAGAATGAAGTTTGATTGAATAAACCCATTTACATCCAATAGGGCGGACATTTGAAGGACATGAAACAATGTCCCATATGTCATTGTCTTTAAGAACCAAAAATTCTTCCTCCATTGCTTTTTGCCAACATTCATGCTTGGAAGCTTGTGAGTAACAAGATGGAACAAATATGTTGGATAAAGTAGAGGAAAAGCCATACCAATTGGGAGTACGAGATACACTGGTAGATCGCCGAGTAGGCTCAAGAGGACCAGATCTTGAAGAATTCTCAGATTCTAGTTGTGGTACAGTTTCAGGCGGCGGATCAGTGTCGAGATAGGATAAAGTTGGCTGACATTGTTCATACACAAATACAGGTTTGAACCTCTTAAAAGAAGATGATAAATCCTCAAAAGTTGGAATAAGAGGAGAAACAAAAGATGAATCTACAATCGTAGGAAAGAAATACCGATTCTCAAAGAAAACAACATTTCTAGAAATACAAAATTTGTGAGAACATGGATCATAGCAAATAAAACCTTTTTGTGAAGTACTATGACCCATAAAATCACATTAAGTAGACTGTACAGAAAGTTTATTGCACTGCGAATGAGGCAAATGCACAAAACAAACACAACCAAATGTATGAAAATCACTGTAGTTAGGATTTTAGTGATAAAGATGAAAATATGGAGACTCAAGATTTAGCACTTTAGATGTCAATCTATTAATTAAATAGACAACATTAGACAAAGCTTCCACCCAATATTTAGATGGTATAGAGGACTCAATCAATAAAATACGAGTGACATCTAAAAGATGGCAATTTTTTCGTTCAGCAACTCCATTTTGTTGTGGTGTATATGGGCAAGAGTGTTGTGAGACAATTCCTTTTTCAAGATTTTTTTTTTGAATTCATAAGACATATATTCTCCACTAGAATCAGATCTTAATAGTTTGATGCATGTAGAAAATTGAGTCTCAATGTAAGCCAAAAATGTCTTGAACATGAAAAATCCTCAGATTTGGATCAAAGAAAATACACCCATGTGTACCGCCTATAATCATCTATGAATGTCACAAAGTATTTGAAATGAGCATGAGAAATAATTGGTGAAATGCTCCAAACATCACTATGAATGACATCAAAACACTTTGTAGCATGACTACCAAATTTAGGAAAAGGAAGAGTTTTACTTTTGCCTAATTTACAAGTAGAACAATCAATGGAAGAAACTGAAAATTGATTTTTATTTTCCAATAAACCAGAATTTGATAAATAAGACAACACAACAAAATTTGGATGTCCTAGACACTTATGCCAAACCTCAGTCTTACTAGCAGTAGAAGTACAAGCAAAAGATAGAACAGGAGGAATGAAAAAGTGTATAGGAAACAATCTTCCAACTTTAGGCCCCAAGCGATTATCGTCCCCGACACCTGATCCTGCACAAGACAACCATTACGAGAAAAAATCATATCACAATTGTTATCTACCAATTGTCAAACTGAAATAAGACTAGTTGAGAGCTTTGGTGAAACAAAAACATTCTTGAAAGTTGGAGTAATGTCCCCAACCTTGGTAATGGGTAAATTACTACCATTGGTAATCTGTATTTGTGATGGACCTTGATACTGACAAACATATTTTAGGATGCTCGTTGAGTTGGTCATATGATTGGAAGCACCTGAATCAACAATCCAAAAATTAGATGTAACATCATTACCTTGTAATCCCAATGCTGAAAAGGCTGACACGATCATTTGTTGTACCATTTCAGGAGTAAGAACTTGTCCTGAAGATGAGTTATCATTAGTGGAACCATTTATCCCTACTTGAAAAGCATTGATCCTATGATTTTGAGGGCGCGTGGGACACTCTTTGATAATGTGTCCTTGTTGTTTACAATAATTACAAAACTTCTTGCTACAATTGCTAGCAATATGACCATATTCCATGCAACTGTAGCATTGAGTTCTACTCATATCCCTGCCCTTTCCTTTACCTCGAGCAGCAAATGCAACAGTGACATCATTTTCTTTCTTGAAAGCATTTTGTGTGACAAGACGTTGCTCTCCACAAAGTAATTCTCTAAAGCAAACATCCAAAGAGGGAGACGGGTCACGATTCATCAAGTTAGAGCGAACACTCTCAAAGTCAGAGCATAATTTCATCAAAAATTGGTCTCGCTTGCTTTGCTCATGAACTGTCTGAATCACTGATAGAGATTCAGTAGATATTTTGGCATAGACAATATCTGTAAATTCAGCCCAAAAGTTCTGAAATCCAGAAAAGTAATCCTGAATAGAAAGACTTCCTTGAGAGTAATTAGCAATTTCATACTCTAACTGAAAGTGTCTTGTGCTATTATCTTGGTTGTAAACCTTTTGTAAGTAATTCCACATGGCCTTAGCTGTCTTGTACGGCCTGAGATTAAGAACGATAAGAGGGTCAATTGACCCTAGAATCCATGTCATCACCCGGGTATCTTTAATCTTCCATTCGCCTAGCTTTGTTGCATCAGTAGGAGTAGGATCGCTTCCATCTATATGGCCCCATAGTTCTTTATTGGTGACAAACAACTGAAACTGAAACTCCCAAGAAGAATATTTTTTTCCAGTGAAATGAACACTGAAGGATTCAAAGTGATGTGAATTCATGCTTTTGAATAGCTATGAAAACTACAAAGACTCAAGAAAGCAACTAGAATGGCCAAGAACAAAATTTCCAGGTTGTAGGACTGATTGTCGATGAACAATCAACCAAAAACAAATATTTTCAATTTTTTTTAGAAGGAACCACAAATGACTCTATGAAACAAGACATCCAAGAGAAGGCTCTGATACCATGTCAATTTTCTGTTGAATGCCCCTCAAAGTGAAAGAGTCTTTCCATTATATAGAGAAAATAAAGATTACACATCCCTAAAGATCCGCCATTCCTATCCCTAAAGATCCGCCATTCCTATCCCTAAAGATCAGCTATTCTATCTCTACAAATCTGCTATTCAATCCCTCTAAATCTGCCTTGCTATCCCTCCAAATCAGCTATTCTACCACAATATTAATTCATTTGATTCTACAACAAATTTATATGATCATGCTTTATATCACTATATAATTACATTAATATATACAATCATTTAGTTGTCCATCATGCTAACAAGATGGAGTCTCTCTCGTTAGTAGAGGCGGGTCTCTAGTAGCAATCTCCTTGTCCCTAACTACGTACCCCCGTCGGATTTGTCTTAAGTGACATAGCTAGTAGATCAACTAAATTAGAAGTTAAGATCCTTTCCTAGGCAAGTAAGGAGTTTTTTTTGTGTGAGAGTAAGACACCAGATTCCATGTAATAGCTTACATGGTCTATATCGGTTAATGGTAAATATCCCATAAAATGAACTAAGTTACTTTCAAGGTTTTGTGAAACTTTCAAGATGATTTTAAGATGTATTGACCATGTTTAGGATTTATGATTCTCCATTAAAGGTTTTACTATGTTTAGCTTGGTCATGCATATCATATTTTCGATTATGTCCCTTTATGATCATGTTTCATATGTTTATGCATATCCCTCATACTTAATACATTCCATGTACTAATTCATACTTGTGCATACATTGTCTAATAATACAGGGTTTGAAGCTTCCTCTCCTCCCACTCGTGGCTAGTTGCTTGATCACTCAAAGTTTGAAGACTTGGTGAGTCCTCATGTTCTGAGGACCATGTAACCTTCCCTTTACTTTCTTATGTCTTTACTTTTTGAATGTTTTACGTGGTGTATAGGATACATCTCGACTACTCCTTTTGATGTATTAGATTGGCTTGTTAAGACTATGATTAGACTTCCTCTTTTATGTCAAAATCTTTTATTGATATGAGACTCTTACTTTTGTCTATTATATTATGTTGTATGTATGTCAAGTGGCTTGTGTAGGGACTCTCAGGGTCTTATACACTATGTCACGTCTAGGGTGTACTATGGATCGTGACAACTTAGCTGATGGGGTGAAGCTTAGCGCACCCATACCGATTGTTGAAGATAATGAGCTGGTCAATGAAGAGAACGTTTGTTTGGAGGAAGAAAAATGATGATTCTCCTATTGAGGAGGTTGATGTTGGGGAGAAAAGGGAGGAAAAAATCACTAAGGGCAGTATGTCTAAGTGTCCAACTCTTAACACTCAAAGATTGATAAAAAAAGAGGACAATCAATTTAAGAAGTTTGAGGATTTGTTCAACAAAATGTCCTTAAATATCCCATCGGTTGATGCTCTTTTTCAAATGATGGGGTATGCAAAATTCATGAAAGAATTGTTGAAGAAAAAAGCAGTTGTTGATGTGGGAACGACATAGGTGTCACATCATTACAACACTATAATAACATGTAACTTGGCACATAAACGAGAATATTCAGGATTTTTCACAATTTTGTGGACCATCGAGGTGTATTTGTTCAATAAGTTATTGTGTGACCTTGGGGATATCATAAACTTTATGCCCTTCATGATTTTTAAAAAGTTGGGTCTTGGAGCTCCTAAGCCTACTCCTATGAGGTTGCTAATGACGGATCATTTGATAGTGTCTGGTTGTGTTTTTTTTACATCTTGTGAAAGTGGACAAATTCCTCGTATTGGTGGATTTTGGAGTATTGGACTGCGATGTGGATCTTGAGGTTCCTATAATCTTAGGCCAACCATTTCTTGCCATTGGTGATGCATTTGTAAATGTGGATCTAGGAGAACTTAGATTATGGGTAGGAAGTGAGGTAGTGACTTTCAATGTTTAGAAGCCAATGAAACCACCATATGAGTGTAGAGTTGTATTGGTAATTAAGGTCGAGGATGAGATGGGTGAAGGTCCTTGTGAAAGCACACTTCCTTCGAATGTTGATTGATCTTTGACGCATTTGCTTCATGCCGGTACATTTCATCAAGCGCTTCTTGGGAGACAACCCAAATGTCTTTAAATTCTTTTTACTTCACTTTTATTGTTTTATGTTTGTTTCAGGGGTGCAATGAGGATGCAAAGTGAAAAGTATTTAAAATGCTCGTCATGGACACCTATGTCAGACCTGTAAAATGTAGGTACCATATTGCTCAACGCAGGTGGACTACATGTCCAAGCTAGAACACCTAGAACAAAAATTTGCACCTACAAAGTGCAGGTACAAAATCACCCAACGCAGGTGTAACACCTCAGAAAAAGGAAGATTTCATTAATGAATACTGCTCCATGTCTACGGGCCCTATCTATGGATCGTAGAAGGTCCTACGGTCCGTAGAAGGTAGTCGAAGACATGGTTCTGAGGATTTCATGATTTTGGGTCTCTGAACTTTTCCTACGGACCACGAGGACGATTTGTAAAAAGATGATCATGATTGAGATCCTTCGATTAGTGTCTCTATGAATAAGTTATAAAGTCATGATAATGTATGGACCTACTCTTAAAATAATGATGGATTAATTTTGTGGGGAGTTGTACTTAGCACAGAGTGGACTAGCGGCGATTACTCATGTCCCATAAACTACGTACCACCGTAGGATAGGCCAAGCATTCATGAATGTAAGGAGAATAGAGGCGAGTACCCATGACTATGAATGCTTGAGGTCTTGAGAGGGACTAGTGGTGAGTACCCAAATCTTGAAGTAATGAAAATGATCATTTATGTCCTGGAAAGATATTTAGGGCCCTATTCGATAGGGTAATACATTAAACTCCGTGATTAGCTCTCATGTTTATATGTATGTTAATGGTCTCTTCCACACATTAAAATTAAATGGTTTAAGTTTATGACCTGATTTTTCCAAGCTTTGCACTGACCTCTTCCTCATGATTTCTAAACTGGCTTATCAAGATTTGATATTATTTACATGGTCATGCATCGTTATGTTTTCAAAGTTATCATGATTTATGCTCACATTTTTATGCATGTTCCCCATATATATATTCAGTACATTCAAAGTACTGCTGTATATTGTGCCTATATTTTTTATAATATAGGGTTTGACGCTTCTCCATCTGATCACTGCTAGTTCAACGGTTCTTGCTAGTGGTGAGTCCTGATGGTTCGAGGGTTGTATCACATTTTTCAGTTTATTACTTTATGTCATTTCAGTTTCAGACTTATTCATGGTTTAGAGGTTTGTCGTAACCACATCTATATAGTAAAGGCTTATGTCAAGATTAGTATAGCTTCCGCATTTCAAGTTTTGTATTAAGAATTCTTGTATGATGAGATATTTTGATTTAGACTTCTTTAGCTTTATGAATGTTTTCATATTGTATATATTTATCTTACGTCATTGCTTATGTCAATTGACTTGTTTAGGGTGTTTTGGGATCCTATTCTCCATGTCACGTCTAGAGTATACTTTGGGTCGTGACAGTAGGCCCAACACATGTGCCAAATAGGGAAATTTGCAAGAAAAAGATCAAAAGTTTAGCCTCCGCATTGATACTCTGTCTCGTAGCCACACCTACAAAATGTAGGCGCAATACAAGTACAAGTAGTGTGACATTTTTCAATTTTGACCCATTGGTGACCTGACCCAGTCCGCGACCCACGAACCACAAAGCTAAAAACCGTCCATCTTCTTTGATCGTGTACCCTTTTCCACTCCTTATTCTCCTCTACAACTTCTCCCATTACCTCCACAACTTTCACTCCTATTTCTGTCCTATAAATCCCCTTAAGATTCTAAAATATTTATACACACTTTCTTCTTTTCTTTTATTAGTTTAGTCTTAAAGTACCTTTGGGTGATTTCAAGTTCCTCTATTGCTAGAACTCCAAGCTTTTTGCACCCATTTCTCCACTTAAAATATTATGAATGTTATTTGGTTTTCAAAGTTTAAATATTTTATAGATTCTTATTTGAAGAATGCTTGCATGCTTAGTTAATTCCTCCAAACCCTTGTTTGTTGGAAAATTCTGGTCCTATGTTGAAATTTCGGGATAGTGTTCTTTAAAATTGAAGATCTTAGGCTGTTTGTTCTTAGTTGCAAGAATGCATGTTGTGAATCTTACTTCATGAGTGGAAACTTTAGTAAAGATTGAAGTCTGACTAACCCATTTATATCATGTATTGTATGAATTAGCCCTATGATGGATTGGGTGACGCCATTCCTAAGGGTAAATTTTTCATTATGTGATTTTTTTGTTAAATTAGTAAAATCTCATGAAAATAGCATTGATGATTGGTTAGTGAGTATTATAAACTGATTTTTATATGTGGTGAGGTTGTATATTGTGAATGAGGGGAGTGCTTTGATAGTTATTGTGAATTGTCTTGTATAGCTTGAAGGTTAACGATGATAAATAGGGTAACTTCCTTCGCAAGATAAATTATTAAGTAGTTTAACATTTCCATGGAAAGTTTGGGGAGATATCTGAATACTCGTTGGATGAAGTTGTGTGATTTTTGGCTTTTTGAAAATTGGACCTATTGGCCGAAATCTACTCTATTGCGGACCTGTGTTGAGTGGATGTTGCTCTGGGTTTCGCTGGTGCAATGCAGGTTATGTTGGAATTTCATCTCCACTTCCTTGGACCTGCATTACACCTGCAAGCCATACGTCTCCATTGGTTAAATACCTGTGAAATGCATGTGTGACTCAAAACTACCAATGATCTGTTTTGGCTTGTGTTTGGACTTGTGGTGCGATGTTTTTCATCTGCAAATTGCATGTCCAACATAGGTGCCTTGACACTCTGAAATGTTGAAATTCTTCTTGCATCTTTTTTCTTTTTACTTTGTTAACTTTTTGTAGCTGGTTCTTTATTTCTTAATGAAAAATACAAAAAATGTTTATTTTCTTGACTCACAGTTTCCTTGAACAATGACTTCTCGCAAGAACTAATCAGACAGGCAGGGCCGCAAGTTTTCCTCTTCCACCAAAAGCAGGAGAAAGAACAAAGCTCCTCACAACACTAGATGAGGAGGATTGAATCAGGTTGTAGGTTGATGGCATGCAAGCCTATTATACCTTGTTCAAGGTTACCTGGTCATTTATGCCGGAGATGAAGTTCAACCTTCCCGGCCTTGGGAGAGAGTTCCCTTACATTGTCCAATAATTCATTGATAGGGACTGGTTACCCCTTGTTGATGCTCCAGGATGGTATTTCTCCAACTTGGTCGTAAAGTTCTATGCTATCTATCAAGTGAGGAAGTATGCCATGAACCACCGTGGAAGATTGAAGAGTAACTTGTTCTTATTCATGGTGAGGGGAAAGGATATTGACGTAACCCCAACAACCATCAACTCCTTCTTCTAGACCGAGTCAATTGCCGAAGGAACTGTGTTTGCGGATAAGATTGCTGCCAAAGGCAATTAGTTTTAATGGGTGGCTGATACTATTGTTGTGGCCGAAATTGCTCGGCCTATATGGGCAGTGAGATTGCACAACAAGACTTTTCGTTCGCGGCCAAGTTGTGGTTTAATTTTATGTGTGCTCGTCTGATGCCTTTGAAGAATGATTAGAAGGTGAATAATGAAGCTCTTTTCTCATTGCTGGCCTTATGTCGAGCTTTCATGTTAACTTTAGAGAGGTGGTGGTTGCTCAAATGAGGAAAAAATCCTACCAAATATCCCTATAGATGACGTTTCTAGTCTTGATCAGCAAACTCTGTGTTAGAGTAGGAGTTCACTACTTTCCCTCCAATGTTGCTTTTCCCGCTATTGGGGTGATTGATTTCGACAAGTGCGAGATGTTGAGGCCCCTAAAATTAATAAAATAAAGATGCAATCCTTGGGAGCATTTAAGAGTGCCCCTACCAAAGATGATCCTACTCCCATAGAGTCGCGACATGCCTCCGATGAGGAGGATACAGTTCGAGGCCTCTCTCCACCCATTTCCTCCCCCAATTAGAGTGCTTATTAGAAGTTTGTGGAAACTACTTATGCTAATAAGAACCAACTCATTAAGCTTGTTGTAGTTCTGCTAGTCATGCTTAACATTGCAAACAGATTGATGTGGAGTAGCCTTAACAACTTGTGCAAACAGATTGATGTGGAGGAGAGTGTTGTTGATTCTAGGTGGGAAGATGTGAACAATATGATAGGTAAAGCCCCAATGAATCTAGGACATACGTCTTTGCTTGAGGAGGCAATGGAGGCACCAAGAGTTGCAGTTAGGCTGGTGGATGCATTGGTCAGCAACTTAGGTGTTAATGTAACAAAAAATTATGAGGAGGATGAGGATATGCAGCGTGTGCTGGAGGATTCATGAAGAATATCTTACCCGAGATGGGGTGGAGTAGGGATTAGCGCACTGGACGAACAACGCGAAGATGGCGAAGAGTAGTTGACTCAGGAAGTTTTTCCCCTTTTTTCCCCTATTTTGCTAGCATTGAGGGAAATGCACATTTTTAGTTGAAGGAATTTTATGGTGATTTCTGGATATTTTTATTACTTTTTGTTGACTTATGCCCTTGTCGGGCTTTTGTAATTAGTTTTAATGCTTTGTTTGGAGCCCTTTGCGGGATTTGTTGGATGATTTAGGTCCTTGGTGAGCCTGTTTTAATTCTTAATTTGTGCCCTTAACAGACTTGATCTTTTGTTTCAAATTGAGTGCTTTGAGATGGGTTGGTCCAATATTTCTATTTTTTACTACTCACACTTGCTAATGGCGGTTAGAGCCCTCGTCGGTCCTTGTTCTCAAATGATCTATGAGTGTGTGATTAAATGTCAACTTTGTCAATACTAGATAGTGAATAAACCCTAAGGGTTTTTTAGTGCCACAGATCTTTTCTAAGAAGATAAAATTTTCTTTTCTTTTATTTTTTTGGTCTTATTTTGTCTGTCGAGTCGATAATTGGGTTGGTGTTTCCCTATGATTGATAAGGTATCTTCCTTAAGAGAAATGACAAGTTTTAGTTTTATCTTGAGTTCATGTTACACTTCTCACAAGCGGGACCACCAAAAAATTTACTGGCAACGGGTTTTTGAAAAGATTCAGTAAAATGAATTTAAAGGAAATCTCTTGTGATGAGTCATACATTCTTCGTTTAGCTTTGTGATTTACAAGTGGCCATCAACCAACCCATTGTTCTTAGTCAAAAGTCATGCGACTCAATTGATTTTGAGACTAACTTGAGATCTTGTTGGTTTGTGAAACCCTTTGTGGTAAGATGTTGAATAATTCTTGTGTATTCATATTGTCTACAACTTGCCCCAAAATATTATTCAAAGAGGAATTCTAAATATGAATTGGCTTAGAAGATGAACCTAGTCCCTCTTTGATTAGTCACAAATATTGATCCTAGTCAAACCCCACTGAGCCTTAACCAATTTCTTTGGTCACCATGTTGCACACCTTAATCAGTTTATTTGGTCACCATGTTGCACACCTTAATCAATTTATTTGGTAACCATGTTTCACACCTTAACCCCTACCTCCCTAATTGGTAGTGATGAAATTATAGGCTTAAAGCCTAGGTTTGGAGGGTGGGTGGGTAGGAGAAAATAATAAATATGTGATGTAGATAAAAGCTTAAGTTTGGGGGTGTGCGCATCAAAGAATTATAGAGGAATGAGCTAAAATGTTCAGGGCACCATAAGCTTCAATTGAAAGAGTACTTAGTAATCCTATGCATCAAAGAGTAAAAATAACGAATTGGTGCTGACTAATCTTGTGCTCGTGCTTGTGAAGAAAAATGAGGTCTGAATGTTTGAATAATGTTATGAATGGGAGAAAAGGTGAAAATAAATCAATGATGTGAGCTTTGCAATTCTATATTTTGATCCAAACCTATGATTTGACCCTTAAGTCCTTGGTGATTCCGAGCTTTGCAATTCTACATTAGTGGCAATTTACATACGGGGCAGGCATATGGATTGATGTGTGTATGCTTGAATTTCTTTGTGAGAGTGAGTGTGTTTACATGATTTATAATCTCTTGATATGATATACATGATTGTGAGTGGATTTCTCTCTTGTTGTGAGTGGAATTGCATCCTCTGAGTTAACGGTGATGTTTTGATTTCAATTGAGTTGAATGAATGTTAAAGTTTGTGTGAACCCATAGGCAAACCTTGAAGGTTGATGTCATTGACTTGAGATGCTTGAAGATGTGC
>JAJONR010009088.1:0-12827 GCA_029582245.1 Solanum etuberosum
TAGTTAGAAGTTGGGGAGGTTGCTTTAATATGCCTCGAGTCGATGCATTAGGCTTTGGAAAATGTTCAACTTATTCATGAGAAGTTGAAAATGGCTCAAAGTTGACAAAAGTCCTATTCTGATGTTAGAAGAAGAGAGCTAGAATTTCATGTTGATGATTGGGTCTACTTGAATTTCACCCATGAAGGGTGTCATGAGATTTGAAAATAAAGAGATGCTTAATCCTCGATACGTGGGCCCATATAAAATTTTAAGGTGTATTGGAAAGGTTGCTTATGAACTGGAGTTGCCTAATGATTTAGCAACGATACATCTCGTATTCCATGTCTCTTTGTTGAAAAACTATGTTGGAAATTCGATTTTCAATGTACCTTTGGAAGGTTTGGGAGTCAAAGAGAATCTTTCTTATAAAGAGGTCCTGGTTGAGATTTTAGACCGGCAAGTTTGGAAACTGAGAAAAATAGAGGTTGCTTCTTTGAAGGTTATTTGGAGGAATCAATTCGATCAGGGTGATACATGGGAGTATGAAGCCGATATGGTCCCGTGATCCTCATCTCTTTCCCTCAACTCCTATTCTAGCTTGAGGTATTAGTTCATCATTGTTCATTCTTGCGGATACATGCATTTTAGTTCTTCTCATGTTTTCATATGCATGCATGTTCATGAAAACTTGAATTTTGATGTTATGATTTAGCTTGGAGTGATTCTCCATGTTTATGTGCATTTTGATGAAATGAGCATTCATGTGGGGTTGTTAGTTTGTCTCCTACTCTATTCATAATTTCTTGAATTCGATTTGAGGTCGAATGTTCCCAAGGGTGAGATATTGTAACACCTCAGAATTTAAAAAAGGAAAAAAAGGCCAAAAGATGGCTACTGGGTCAAGTTCATGAGACCACTCTACGGTTCGTTGAAAGTTCTAGAGATTTGTCAAGACCCAAAGTACACCCTATACATGACATGAAATATATAACCCCGAGAGGCCCTACACAAGACACTTGACATACATATACACAGTATTATAGAGAAAATCATGGAATCTCATAAGAAGTACAGAGTTTGACATATAAGAGGTAGTACATCAAAGTCTAGACAAGCCATCTGTTACATCAAAAGAGTGGCCGGGACATAACACATACACTACATACAATGTCTAAAACTAAAACACAAGGAAAGCAACAAATGTGATATTTTCCTCGAAGTATGAGGACTCACCAAGTCTCCAATCTCTTAGATGATCAACTAGCCATGAATGGTAGGAGAGGAATCGTTACGCCCTATATTAGTGAAAGAATGTAGGCACAAGTATGCATTAGTACATGGAATATACTAAGTATGAGGCGAATGCAATATAACATGAAGCATGATCATAAGGGGACATAATCTAAACGTGATGTGCATGACAAAGCCAAACATAGTAAAATCTTTAAATAAGAATCGTAATCATGAACATAGTCAATACATCTAGAAATCATGAAGAAAGCTTCATAAAACCTTTGATAGTATCTTAGCTCGTTGTGTGGTATATTTACTATTAACAGACAAAGACCACATGAGCTATAACATGAAAAATAGAGGTCCTTGCTTTCCAAGGCAAACACCTTAAACTTCTAACTTAGGTGGATCCACTAGCTATGTCACTTAATACAACCTATAGGGGCACATAGTTGGGGACAATGATAATGCAACAAGACACCCGGTCTCTACTAACGTGAGAGCCTGCATAATATAAATATCCTTTCGGTGCTAAGTAAGAACCAACGGAAAATTCATAAACAAGATATCATTGTCATCATCATTATCATCCATTGAAAAGAACAATTAAGTTACTAATCTAAGCAGGAAACATAATAGAATATCTCCTTAAATCATAAATCATGTATGAGTGAGAAAACATTTCACCAAACCATGTTCCTTTAATGTGTGAAAACATTTCACAATTTATACATAAGTGAGAAAATCCTTTCACAATTAATCGATACTTATCTTAAAGCAACCTCGATCAGAATCAATCATTTTTCATCACTCATGCATAAGTTCATGAAAACATCGTTATTAATTCATAATTTTTCTTTAATTTCATGTAATTTAGGATTCATAGTAAAAATTTTGGTCAGTGCATGAGTTCATATGGAATTGATTGAAAAATATGTATTTGAATCTAAATAAATGTAATATCATCAAAATCAAACAATTGAATCCATTAAAATAGAACTTATGAGGAATTGAATGAAAACCTAACCAATTGAAGGATCATTGGGGACTCAATGGGTGAATGGAACCCATTGATGAACTCCCTATATAACTTGATTTAAGCTTTAAACAATGATGAATAAAGGAGACTTGAACTTGAGGAACCCTAGATTCTTCTTCCTTTATCTAGAGATAGGATTTTTGGAGAGAATTTAGGAATTTTAGGGAATGAAAGAGTTGGGGAAATTTTTAAGGGTGAAGGATTGTTATAGAGCTTAGAAATAGGGGTAAAAAGACGTAGTATATTTATTTAATGCATAGAAAAAGACCAAAATATACATTAAAAATAATTGCAGGAATATCCTAAGCTTGTGGCCTACGATCCATCAAAATTTCTACGGTCTGTACTGGTCAACAGTACAACAAACTTCAGAAATCCAAATATTCAATCATTTTCCACGAGACCATTCTACGGTCCGTAGAACTTGTCCATAGAACCCAAGTTTCAGTACAAAATTTAACCAAGTCTGGAACCTTTCTACGTAACCTTCCTACGCTACGTAGGACCATATACAAATCATCAAAACCTTCCGTAGTTCTGAGATCTTAAATAAAAATCTCAGAATCAATCCTATGAGTGCATTCTATGGCCCGTCAACCATCATACGGTTCATCCTGTTCATCTGTAGGTCAAACTTCAAAAACATAATTTCCCAAAAACACATCTCCAACTCTACAACTCTCTTCCTACGGCCTGTAGGGCTTACTACGGTCTGTAGGTTGGACTCATTGAAACTTGCTTCAATCCATTTTTCTTTATTTTATTTTCTTTTTGACTTTCCAACTGCTGAGGTGTTACAATATCTTCCATTTGGGAACATTCGTCCTCGAATGGCACTCAAGCTAGCATGAATAGAGTAGGAGAGAAACTAAAAACCCAATATGATGCAATTTTCATCAAAATGCACATAAACATGGAGATAACTCAAGCTAAATCATAACCTAAAAATAAAGTTTTCATGAACATGTGCGCATATGGAAACATGAGAATTACTAAATCACATGAAGCTGAAAGAATGAACCATGAGGAGCTAATACCTCAAGCTAGAGTAGGAGCGAATGGAAAGAGATGAGGATATGAGGACATCATATTGGCTTCGGCCTCCAAAGTAGCATCCTAAACTAATAGTTTCCTTTATAAAACCTTCACGGAAGCAACTTCTTTGTTTCTCAACTTCCGGACTTATCGGTCCAAATTCTCAACCGGAACGTCTTCATAAGAAATATTCTTTTTGACTTCTAAACCTTCCAATGGAACAATAGATGTCGGATCACCAACAAACTTCTTCAACAAATAGACATGGAATATCGGATGTACCGATTCTAAATCATTTGGCAACTCAAATTCATAAGTAACCTTGCCAGTACGCCTCCAAATTTGATATGAATCCACATACCATGGACTAAGTTTCCCTTTCTTTACATACCTCATAACACCCTTTATGGGTGAAATATTCAAGTATACCCAATCATCAACATTAAAATCTAGATCTCTTCATCTAACATTGGAATTAGGTTTTTTCAACTTTAAGCAGTTTTCAACCTCTCATGAATAAGTCATACCTCTTCCATACCATTATGCACCAACTAGGGCCCTATCAAAGAAACATAAAACCAACCAGTAGGAGGTCTACACCTCCTACGAAAAAGAGCCTCAAACGGTGCTATCCCAATCCTAGAATGATAACTATTATTATAAGCAAACTCAATCAAAGGCAACTGATCAATCAAACTCAAACGGTACCCTTGAAATGAATATAGCAAGGTTTAAACATATCTTCCAATGTCTGAATGGTACGCTCGGATTGTTCATCGGTCTGAGGATGAAAAGTCATGTTAAGTTTCACTTGAGTACCAATACCCTTCTAAAATGACTTCCAAAAGTGAGTACCACGATTGGAGATAATGGACAAAGGTACTCCATAAAAACTTACCATTTCCCTAATATAAATATTGGCATAATCTTCTGATGAGAATGATCTCTTAACGGGAAGAAAGTGAGACGACTTCGTCATTCGGTCAACAATAACCCAAATTGAATCAAACTATCGACGATTGCGAGGTAAATATGTTATGAAGTCCATGTTCAAATCTTTCCACTTCCATGTAGGAATACTTATTTCTTGAGCCAAACCACCCTGTTTCATATGCTCAACTTTTACTTGTTGACAATTTAGACATATTGCCACAAATTCTGCAATATCCTTCTTTATCCCATTCCAACAATAGACCTCCCGCAAATCATGGTACATATTGACGGCTCCTGGGTGAATAGAACACTGATAACTATGGGCTTCTGTTAGAATCTGGTTTCTCAACTCATCAACATGCAGAAAACATAATCGACCTTGATATCAGAGGACACGATCTCCCCCTTGGGAGAAAGCCTCAATGGCTTGTTCAAAAGCGGTCTTTTTCAAGTACACTAATACTGGACCAAGATAATCCTTAGCTTTCATATCTGATACAAAAGACTATTTTGAACCATTATGAACAACTACACAACCTTCATTAGAATCAACTAATTGAACACACAATCATGCCAGTGGATGAACATCATGAACTAACTCTTTCTTATCTTCCTCAATATGAGCAACACTTCCCATCGATAGTCAACTAAGAGCATCTGCAACTACATTCGCCTTTCCAGGGTCATATAGGACACTCACGTAGTAATTATTTAACAAATCAAGCCACCTCATTTGGCAAAGATTCAAATCCTTTTGAGTGAATATGTATTTCTAACATTTGTGGTCTGTAAACACATCTACATGAACACCATACAAATAATGTCTCCAAACTTTTAGAGCAAACACCACCGCCGCTAACTCATGAGTCAGATATTTCTTTTCATTCACTTTCAATTGCCTTGAAGCATAAGCAATAACTTTCTCATGTTGCATCAAAACACAAACAATACCAACCCGTGAAGTGATGAGTCAGGGATTTCGACTCATATAGGGATTGATATTCAAAGTTTTAGTGTCCTAAATACCTATTTTATGCTCTAAACTGATTTTAATATGCTAATTTACAGCAAGGAAGGTAAAAGAGCAAGGCAAGGACATTACCGGGCAAAAAGGAGCGAAAAAGCTAAAGAAGCTGAAGAAAAAAGAGGTTGGCACTCGCCAAAGCCACTCGGCGAGTCACCGAGTGGACCTTCAAATCGCCTAAAGTTCCAGCAGGCTATCCCTTAAGCATGACTAACTTGGCGGTTGGATGGGTATTTCGGCGACTCGCTGAAATGCTTGGCAATGCCTGATTAGCCCGCCAAAAGTTACAGAGTAGTTGGTGAAAAGGAAAGCCAAATAGGTGAGGAGAGGAGCACTTGGCACATCGCCGAAAAGGTTGGTGATCCCGACCTGGATCACCTAAAGTTACAACATAGAAAGGGTAAAAAGCCAAGATAAGAAGGTAATGAGAAGGAGCATTTGGCGCGTCACCGACCAGGTCGGTGAAGTCTGACTTATTTCGCCGAATGACTTCGAAGCTTAAATTCTGGGAACGTATAAATGCAATTTTCAAAAGAAGAAAGAGGAGTTCTGGAGTTTTTGAGAAGTTCCCACATTGTCCAGTTTTGGGTTTTTGATCCCTAACATTCTAAACATTGTTTTTACACTTTTTGAGTAGATATTTAGGGTTGGTTTTGATTTTGAGCTTTAATTAAAGCATTTGAAGACTTGTGGATTGTTACCAAATCTGATGAAAAATATAGCTGGTAACAATATCTTGCTTTTTATGATGTTTGGCTAAAACCCCCATTCTTCGGGGTCTGATTATGTAATTTAATGTTTCAATTAGCTTATGGGTTTTGGTATTTACTGATTTTATTGGTTATTTGAAGTTGGTTCAATTAATAGTTGAGTTTTAATTGATGAATTGTAGTTGCAAATGCAATTCTAGACTAGCATTCTAAACTTGCTTGAGAAAGAGGTTTTCAAATTAAAACTTTTAGTTGATGATTGTAGTGATTGGGTTATTGTAGACTTAGCTTGAGAAACTGGGTCTAAATTCAATCCAGCCAATCTAGCTTGAAAAAGTATATTGATTAAGGTATTTGGCTGTTTATATGTGTTATGCTTGTCGAGGTTCGAAAGAACTCGCTTGATTCATGATAGTTGATTGAGAAATAGCTATTGCACCCAAAGCATAGCTTACCGACTAAGATTCAATCACTTTTAGTAAATAATAATCATATATTTTATGAAATTAGCATTCAATAGATCACACTCTCACGAACTCCCCTCTACTTGTGTAATCCCTATTATTCGTAGTTGTTAATTGTTCACTCAAATCCTCCCATTTGACATTAATTGTCAACCCCTTGTAATTTTTATTGTTTCGAAAATGTCCACTACTACAAACGATTAGAACACTCTTTCACTTGGTAATTGAATTCTTTACCGTATTACTCTCCGGGGATTGACCCCAACTCTTAGTTGGGTTTATACTTGTTAGCGACCGCTTACACTTAGAATCGGATGAAGTGTAGTTGAGTATTATCAAAAATGACGCCGCTGCCGGGGAGTGGTGTTTAGAATTCTTTTAGTGAAGTTTTGTTGTGAACTGATCTTGTTGTAGTTGAATCAACTTATTTTTATATGTTGTTGGCTGCTCTCAAACAGGTGAAGAAATGAGTGTTAACGGGAGCATTGCTAGCCAAGTTGGGAATAACGATGATATCGGTAACTTATATTATGTCAATGAAGATCAGTTGGGAGGTGCGGGTGCTATTCGATAGCCTATGATTGTTAGGCAATGTGGTGTTTCATGTGACTAGCACTATGTTGTAGCTATTGCAAATGAAGGGTCTATTTGGAGATCAAGCTACTAAGGATCCTCATGACCACATCTGAAATTTTGTGGATGTGTTTGGGCCATTTTCTTTCAAGAACATCACTCATGAGTCGGTCGGACTTCATTTTTTTTCCTTTTATCTAATGGGAGAGGCAACAAAGTGGTTAGCCGACTTACCAAGGTACTCAATTACTTCTTGGGAGGATCTCACTGATGGGTTTTTTGTAAGGTTCCCCCCCCCCCCCCCGAAGATGGTGACATTGAGAGATAATATTCAGAACATTAAGCGAGTGGATGGTGAACCAATTCATGAGACATGGTTGAGGTTTCAGAAATTGCTGCTCCATTGTCCAACTCATGGACTCCCGAACAATGTGTTGTTACAATACTTCTACCAGAGTCTAGATTCAGTCAACAAGGGTGTGGCAGACCAGCTCGTTCGAGGAGGAATCATGCAACAACCATGAAATAACATCTACTCTTGTTGATGAAATGACAAAAATCAACCGTGCTTGGTACACTAGAGAAGATAAAGTGTCTCCTTTGAGCTTCATGATGACAAAGGAACAAATTGAAAAGGACCAAGAGAGCAATGCAAACATAGCCAAGATGATGACCCAAATAGACCTATTATCAAAACACGTCATGGGAAGTGCTTCTAAGGCTGTGAATGCGATCGGAGTTAATGGAGTAAATCTTGATTTGAAGCTATGTACAATGAAGAAGTACATTTCTTAGCAAATCAAGGAGGAGGTTTCCGTCCAAACTATCCAAGGCCGGGTGAGAATCAAGGTTGGAATAGAGATCGCGATGACGGTTGGAAAGATCGAGATACAGAATGGTGTGACCGTGGTATGAATTGGAGAGAGAGGGATGGTGACAATGAACAATATGTACCTTCCCATGAGCGTCAAAAGCCGAACGAGCAAAGGATTGATCCTGAAAATTTCCGCACCAAAGATATGCTTGCACGCATTCTCAACAAATTGGAAGGATCGAACAAGGTGCTAAAGGAAATGAAAGATGACGTCTCTTCTGTTAACTAAACAGTTACCTCATATTCGTTATCAATTAAGCTGCTGGAAGCACAAATGGGTCAGATCTCGATTCATTTAAATCAAAGACCAAAAGGAGGACTACCGAGTGATACCATGGTTAATCTAAAGAATGAAGCTTGAAAGCATGTCTTCATCGTGCCACGACGATAAATAAGGTGCTTCTTGGGAGGCAACCCAAGTTTCTAGTTTTTAATTTTTCTATTTGAATAACGGTTGTTGGATGTGCAGGTTGAAAATTCAAAATTTTGGGTAAAAGAGGAAATTAGGCGAGCTCAGGTACTGTTCGGTGACTCGCCGAACAGGTTGGTTAGCCCGATGTGGATCGCCTTTTTGACCAGCCAAAGCACCGGAGTGCTATAAATTTTGGCGGGCAAAAGTGTCATTCGGCGAATCGCCGAATGGACATCGACATAAGTTAATATCGTCGACTGGGGCGCGAACTGAGATGTCAAAAAGGGCCTTAACCGTTTTATATTCAAAATTCCCTTTCAATTCACATTTTTCGACTCTTTCACTTCATATTTGGATCATATTTTGCATAGTGTTTTTGTGTGGGGATCATTTGATCAGAGGAATTTTGCTTTTGTCTTGCCTAGCTTTCTTTTATGTCTACTTTTAAGGTTGGTGTCCCGATCTTGGCCTAATTTTTAGTAATTTGTGATGCATGCTCAAATTTTGGTTGGATCTATTGCATAATCTTGCGTAGTTGGTTGATTTTTAGTTAAGGGCTACTTTCGTATCATGTTTACTTTTGTGTTTTATTCCATAATTGTTGAATCCCGTGTTTAAATTGATTGAAATCATAGGTGTGTAATGGTTGTATGTTGGGTCTGGTGCGGGTGAAGTCTGAGTAATCTGATTTGTACGAATCGACTAAATTTTCTAAATGATAGAGTGGGTGATGTCATTCCTAAGGCAAAAGACGTTGATTGGTAAATTTTAGACAAATTAGGGGAAGTCTGAGTATCTCGGGGTCATTATTAATATGGGTCTGGGTTTAATTTCATAGAATAGTGATTGAATTTCATTATCGTGGGCTGTGTGTTGAAAATTGAAGGTCAGGGGTAAAAACTGGCATGAGAGACCAGTCGGCGAGCTTTGTCAAGCTCGCCGATTGACTCGACGGTTCACCAAATGACCCCTCAATTGCCCTTTTGTTCTTCATTTTTGATGGATTGATTATGTAACATTCGATGATATGCCTGAGCTCACTGAGTTTACTCGGTGACTTGCCGAATGTCTTAGCGATCGCTCTTTGTCAGACTTAATTTTAGTTAAATTTTCTGTAACTTTTGGCGAGCTACTTTTAGTTTGCCGAATGAAGTTGGCGAATCGCCGAGTGACCCTGGACTTCACAAACCTATGCTGACTTTTGTAAAATTTTATTATGAAACTGTCGGCGAGCCCGACATAGCTCGCCGAATGAGTTCGGTGACTCATCGAACTAGTCGGTGAGTTTTTCTGCAATTTTTATACTTTGATACTTTGTTGACCCATATCTAACGTATTGGTTCGTTCTGTGTTGTTTTGCAGATATGGCCAGACCCAAAGTTCTAGGTGGAAACCAACCATACCGGAAGAGAGCACGGGGTATAGTTATCAATGAGGGTGTTGTTCCCCCACGAGCTACACAATCCAAACTTCCTCCGACAGGAGGGAAGAACACAGGAAAAGGCAAGCGTCATGTGGAGAAATGTCCAACTGAGGATACCTCTGATAGCATGGGCATCTATGACACCCACCTCACCTCTTCAAAGTTTGAAGTTAAGGATAACTCGAGGTCTAGATCCCAATCCTAGATTGATAACTATTATTATTAGCAAACTCAATCAAAGGCAACTGATCAATTAAACTCAAACGATACCCTTAAATGAATCTAGCAATTTTTAATTCCAAAGTCTGAATGGTACGCTCGAATTGTCCATCGGTTTGAGGATGAAAAGTCGTGTTAAGTTTCACTTGAGTACCAAGACCCTTCTAAAATGACTTCCAAAAGTGAGTACCACGATTGGAGATAATGGACAAAGGTACTCCTTCAAACCTTACCATTTTCCTAATATAAATATTGGCATAATCTTCTGATGAGAATGATCTCTTAACGGGAAGAAAGTGAGAAGACTTCGTCATTCGGTCAACAATAAACCAAATTAAATCAAACTATCGAGGAGTGCGAGGTAAATATGTGATGAAGTCCATGTTCAAATCTTCCCACTTCCATGTAGGAATACTTATTTCTTGAGCCAAACCACCCTTTTTCATATGCTCAACTTTTAGTTGATGACAATTTGGACATATTGCCTCAAATTCAGCAATATCCTTCTTTATCCCATTCCAACAATAGACCTCCCGCAAATCATGGTACATCTTGGCGGCTCCTGGGTGAATTCAACACTGATAACTATGGGCTTCTATTAGAATCTGGTTTCTCAACTCATCAACATGCATAAAACATAATCGACCTTGATATCAGAGGACACAATCCCCCCCTTGGGAGTAAGCCTCAATGGATTTTTCAAAAGCGGACTTCTTCAAGTACACTAATACTGGACCAAGATAATCCTTAGCTTTCACATCTGATACAAAAGAATATTCTGAACCATTATGAACAACTAGACAACCTTCGTTAGAATCAACTAATCGAACACACAATCAAGCCAGTCTATGAACATCATGAACTAACTCCTTCTTATCCTCCTCCATATGAGCAAGACTTCCCATCGATAGTCAACTAAGAGCATCTGCAACTACATTCACCTTTTTGGGGTCATAGAGGACACTCACGTAGTAATTATTTAACAAATCAAGCCACCTCCTTTGGCAAAAATTCAAATCCTTTTGAATGAATATGTATTTCAAACTTTTGTGGTCCGTAAACACATCTACATGAACACCATACAAGTAATGTCTCCAAACTTTTAAAGCAAACACCACTGCCGCTAACTCATGAGTCAGATAATTCTTTTCATTCACTTTCAATTGCCTTGAAGCATAAGTAATAACTTTCTCATTTTGCATCAAAACACAAACAATACCAACTCGTGAAGTGATGAGTCGGGGATTTCAAATCATTTAGGGCTTGATATTCAAAGGTTTAGTGTCCTAAGTACATATTTTATGCTCTAAATTGATCTTAATATGCTAATTTACAGCAAGGAAGGCAAAAGAGCAAGGTAAGGACATTACCAGGCAAAAAGGAGAGAAAAAGATAAAGAAGCTGAAGAAAAAAGAGGTTGGCACTCGCCAAAGCCACTAGGCAAGTCGCCGAGTGGACCTTCAGCTCGTCTAAAGTTCCATCAGGCCAGCCCTTAAACAACACTAACTTGGAAATTGGATGGGCATTTTGGCGACTGGCTGAAATGGTCGGTGATGCATGATTAGCCCGCCAAAAGTTACAAAGTAGTTGGTGAAAGTCAAGCCAAAAAGGCGAGGAGAGGAGCACTTGGTGCATCGCCGAACAGGTTGGCGAGCCCGACCTAGATCACCTAAAGTTACAACATAGAAAGGGAAAAAATCCAAGCTAAGAAGGCGATGAGACGGAGCATTCGGCGTGTCGCCGACCAGGTCGGCGAAATTTGATTTATTTTGCCGAATGACTCCAAAGCTGAAATTCTGGGAATGTATAAATGCAATTTTCAAAAGAAGAAAGAGGAGTTCTGGAGTTTTTGAGAAGTTCCCACATTGTCTAGTTCTGGGTTTTTGATCCCTAACATTCTAAACATTGTTTTACACTTTTTGAGTAGAGATTTAGGGTTGGTTTTGATTTTGAGCTGTAATTGAAGAATTTGAAGACTTGTGGATTGTTACCAAATCTGATGGTAAACATAGCTGGTAGCAATTTCTTGCTTTTTATGATGTTTGGCTAAAACCCCCATTCTTGGGGGTGTGATTATGTAATTTAGTGTTTCAATTATGTTATGGGTGTTAGTATTTACTAATTTTATTGTTTATTTGAAGTGGGTTCAATTAATAGTTGAGTTTTAATTGATGAATTGTAGTTGCAAATACAATTCTAGACTAGCATTCTAAACTTGTTTCAGAAAGAGGTTTTCGAATTAAAACTTTTAGTTGATGATTGTAGTGATTGGGTTATTGTAGGCTTAGCTTGAGAAAGTGGGTCTAAATTCAATCCTACCAATCTAGCTTGAAAAAGTAGATTGATTAAGGTATTAAGATGTTTATATGTGTTATGCTTGTTGAGGTTCGAGAGAACTCGCTTGATTCATGATAGTTGATTGAGAAATAGCTATTGCACCCAAAGTCTAGCTTACCGACTAAGATTCAATGATATTTAGTAAATAATAATCACATATTTTGTGAAATTAGCATTTAATTGATCACACTGCCACAAACTCACCTCTACTTGTGTACTCTCGATTGTTCGTAGTTGTTAATTGTTCACTCAAATCCCCCCATTTGACATTAATTGTCAACCCCCTGTCATTTATTTTATTGTTTCGAAAATTTCCACTTCTACAAATGATTAGAACACTCTTTCACTTGGTAATCGAATTCTTTACCGTATTACTCCTTGGGGATTGACCCCAACTCTTAGTTGGGTTTTTACGTGTTAGCGACCGCCTACACTTAGAATCGGATGACTGTAGTTGAGTGTTATCAAAAATGGCGCCGCTGCCGGGGAGTGGTGTTTAGAATTCTTTTAGTGAAGTTTTGTTGTGAACTGATCTTGCTGTAGTTGAATCAACTTATTTTTGTTTGTTG
>JAJONR010009091.1:0-43196 GCA_029582245.1 Solanum etuberosum
AAGGTATCTTTATACCATCTGAATTCTCCTAAAGTCCTACATCGGAGACTATTGAGGAGAGTACGAACAGTATCATGATTCATCGTGAATCTCCCATTAAAATGTTCTAAAATAGTGACTATCAGGGTGTAGACACCATCTTCCCTACCAATAACAAGGGCTTAAGTTGTAAGTATAATTTATTATATCTAATTAGAAATATAATAATAGTTCATCAATAACAACAAAAGAATTTAAAAAAATCATTAATTATGCTTCAATTTTGTCTTTTTTAAGAGCCTGATTCATTTTAATTTTATTTTTTTTTGGAATTTAAAAAATTAGAGCCTAACTATATTTTTTTCCGCGTGTATTATTTTTTTTTTTTTTTCTTCGTGTTTTAACTAGTTTGAAATCTAGATTATAAAAGAAGCCCACCTGCCCATTTTAGAACAAACTACCGTCATTTACACTCTCCGGCAGTTCGGGCTCTCAACTCTCCGATGTAGATGTCGATCAAAACCCTTTTTAACTCTCCGATGACGATGTCGATCGAAACCCCTAAATCGATTTTCCTGTCTTAGTACTTCGGCAGTTCGGTTCTCAACTCTCCGATGACGATGTCGATCAAAACCCTCTTTAACTCTCCGATGACGATGTCGATCGAAACCCCTAAATCGATTTTTCCCGGCGATCAATCTATTGGTATTCTTTCCATTATCTACTAGAGTACTTGAGTGGAATTCTTGTATGCATTCTAGCCTTCTTTTTAAGAAAAAATCAAGAAGTTGGTATTAAAAAAAGAAACCCTAAACTAATTTCCCCGCTGTTCTTATCTGCTCAAGTAATAGTACTGGTCTTCCCATTATTTTGGTATTCTTCCATCCACTAAAAAGAGAGAGAAGGAAACTTCTTGCACGCTTTTTTTAGAAAAATTCAAGAATTGTTGGCTTTTTGAAGTGAAATTGATATTTTTATATGCATATTTTAAGGAAATCAAGAATTCTTGCATGCATAATTTTTAAGAAAAATTCAAGAACTTGTCGGCATATTTTAAGGAAATCAAAAGAAATTGTAGTTTTCAAGAATATGACGTTGCAAATTTCAACGAAATTCAATAAATTCGAAAGGATTGTGTTGTCATTCTCTCAGCGGATGTTAAGGATGTTCAAGAATTTGTTTGAACTTTTTTAGGGAGATAGGGAGTCAAAAGATGTACATGCGATGGGGATTCAAAAGAAGGTAAAACCATTCCTGTCATTTGTTGCGGACCTGATTTAAGAGCTGAAGTGTTCTAGTGCATGTTTCAATTAATAGTTTCATTTCTTTCACCCACTTTTCAAGATTATCTTATTAGAGATCAAATTGTCTCTTTCTAAGTCTCGTAGGCTATATAGTCTCTTTCTCAAATTCCATCTTGCTTATGTTCTGATCTTGTAATAAAATTGTCATGCCTGACATTTTTTATTCAAATTTTCAGAATTTGCACCAACAAAATCTCAAAGTTTCTTCGTTTAGGAGACAAAATGGAGGGACTGCCGTCCAGAAATTACAGTTGAGTACCTTAGCTATATCTCAGATATTTTTGCAACTTCTTCTCTATTTTGTTAAGATGATGGAATTTTTTCTTCTCCAATATGAGATGCAGAGAGGTACTGAACAGAGTATCTGAAGAATCAGGATTACTATACTCAATGTAACTTTTGCGTCTTGCATTTTGTTGGTGATTCATTGGTTCCTGATTCTACTGATAAAAACTGCCTGGAGGGTGTCAAAGTTCTCCAACAGGTTGATAAGAAGTTTATTTCGATTGTGTCAAACACAACACTTGCTATAATTGATCAGGTCGATTCTGGCCTTTGCATAGTCCATTATGGTCATTCTTGGTTTCTCGTGAATTTCCTTGTCATACATTTACTTTGAACGATTGTTTCTCTTAGGGATCGTTTGGTTGGACTGTTCAAGAAAGGCTGCAGGAAATAACAGTATTAAGACTGTTCATGATGTGCCACTCATGCCAGGTAATTTGTCCTTGAGTGCTTGTTTGTGTTAATAATCAATGATGACAGAAAACATGTGCTACTAATTAATGTTCTTTTACATCGTGCAGAAACTAGAGCAGTAAGGAGACTGCATCATTCTAAAGAAGCTATCTTCTGGGAGCTTTCACAGCCGCCACCCCATCAATATGATCAATCTTCCACCCCAAGTTGTGGTGACGGTGTATTCTCTGTTGAAAGGTTATGTTATCAAATTTCTTGGGAGTGTTAGGTCTCTTTCTGATCTTATCTCAATTAATTATGTCAATATCTCACACGATCTGATGTTTCTTTCTTCAGGCCAAATGTGAAAAGGAAACTTGTTAACATCTGGAATAGCAAATTAGAAGCTCAAGGGGGGGAATGTACAGGTACACGCGATGGGCAGTCAAAAGAAGGTAAACCATTACTGCCATTTGTTCCTGACCTGAATAAGAGCTGAATTTTCCTAGTGCATGTTTCAGTTAATTAACTTCACTTCTTTCACCTATTTTTCAAGATTATCTTAGACTGCATTCTTATTAATCATGAAAGCATTAGAAATTACAATGTCTCTTTCTGAGTCTCCTAGGCCACATAGTCTCTTTCAAATCCCATCTTGCTTATGTTTTGATCTTGTAATAAAATTTTCTTGCCTGGCCTTTTTTATCAATTTTTCAGAATTTGCACCAACAAAAACTCGAAGTTTCTTAGATTCTGGGATAAAATGGTGGGACTTCCCTAGAGATTACAGTTGAGTACTTTAGCTATATCTCGGATGTTTTTGCGACTTCTTCTCTATTTTGTTAAGATGATGGACTTCTATCTTTCCCAATATGAGATGCAGAGCGGTACTGAAACAGAGAATCTTAAGAATCAGGATACTATACTCAGTGTCACTTCTGGCGTGTTGCATTTTATCGGTGATTCATTGGTTTATGATACCTTTGATAAAAACTGCCTTAAGGGTGCCAAAGTTCTCCAACAGGTTGATAAGAAGTTTATTCCGATTGTGGAAAGCAAACACCTGCTATAATTGATCAGGTCTATTTTGTTCTTGCATAGTCCATTATGGCCATTCTTGGTTTCTGAGTGCATAAACAAGCATATTCTATAGTTACTTTTTTCAAACATAGTATCTTCATCACTATCAACAAATGATGATACAGGCTTATACAGGTAATTCCGTATAAGCCTATCTGATGCATGAGTTGACTGTTGTTTGCTAATAAGGAATTTTTCTTAGGATTTTTCTCTTTGCGGTCATTGTTCGTAATGTATTTTACAACGAACCAGTTCGAAGTAAGCAAATGCACTCCAAGTACTTTTAGTTTTCTCACAATTCAAACAAATGAAAAATACTGATTTACATACTTTACTTCTAAAGTTGTACTCTGACCTGATTGATCTTTTGGTTTGCATATATAATCTGGAAGCCGAAAGAAGGTCTTGCATTCTCTGAAAGATCTCTGCTAAGAATCACCCTTGTGCATCCCAGTGTCTCCTTCAAAATTGTTGATATTGAAAGGTCTGATCCGCTTTGTTACACTAGCTAACTTAAAGATATTTTCTGTCTGGTTTCTTAGATTTTGTTCATTGCATTCAGTGAGGATGACCTGCTTTGCACATGCGCCTCTCCTTCTCCGTTGCTGCTATTTTCCAGTGAGTCTGGTCCGTCTTTGTTACACTAGCTAACTTACGGATATTTTCTTTCTGGTTTCTTAGATTTTTTTCATTGCATGTAGTGAGGATGACCTGCTTGGCACACATGCTTCTCCTTCTCCGTTGCCACAATTGTCCAGTGGGTTTAGGATTCATCTGAGCTCCCTTAACAAATTGAATGCAAGTGATGGTTCATTCAAGCTCTCAGGATACGTTTCAGGTCCTGATTTTTACGCAATGAATGTATAAAGGCCCAAATTGATGGATAAGAGATGTGATAAGTTATCTTTTCTACCATCTGTTTCCCTAACAACCATTATTTAATTTGCAGGTCCTTCAATATTTTTGTATCCACTTATTTCAGTATATTTTCCTTACCAAAGAAAACGAAAAACTAATCTTTGGTTAACATTTTCTATATCAGATGCTTGTTTTTAACGGTGTTTTTGTTTTCCTTGACCTTCGTAATGCAGACATCAATTCAAGATTTGTTTTCCAAAAACCCAATACATAAATTACTTAATAACATAGCTCTGAGTTTTGACAGTGCTTGTGACATTGAGAAGCGAAGTAGATCTCAGATATATCCACTGTTTCTGTTGAACTTAAACTGTCCTAGATCTTTATATGATTCGACTTTGGAGCCTTCAAAGACCTCTGTGGAATTTAAGGTGAATTTTTTGTTGGGATTTATGATTTAATTTGTTTTGGGTTGGGAAAAGAATGTGAGGCTTTGGATTTATTTTATTGAATTGAGTTAGTTTAGGTGTGGTTCTTGTTTGTTTGTCTGTTAGAGCATGTCACTTGTTCATTTTTGTTCCATGTTAGATGTGCAATCAAATTGCCTGAAATGATGTGTAGCATTTTACTCCCTTTGTTGGCACCATTGATACTGATTGTGTTAATCTCATAAAGCTACTTTGATGTGTTTTACAGGAATCTCTTGTGGTAACTAAATGGTTCTTAATGTTACTTGTAGGAAGAGGCGAGGTGTGGTTCTTGTTTGTTTGTCTATTAGAGCATGTCACTGGTTCATTTTTGTTCCATGTTAGATTTGCAATCAAATTGCCTGAAATGATGTGTAGCATTTTACTCCCGTTGTTGGCACCATTGATACTGATTGTGTTAATCTCATAAAGCTACTTTGATGTGTTTTACAGGAATCTCTTGTGGTAACTAAATGGTTCTTAATGTTACTTGTAGGATTGGCACCCCATCCTTCTCTTTATTGAGGATACTGTCACGAATCTCTGGACTGTAACTACCGGTGAGAGCAATCGCTCTATCGACATTTTTATGCAACATCACTTAGCATTCATAGTATTTGATGTTATTTGTACATGTGGCTTTGTCCACTCCACATTCCCTTTCCTGTTGGCTGCAGCCACCACCTGCTTCCCTAAAGGGGGACCAATTGTGGAAGGTTGGTTGGTGGAAGAAAGAGTTACTTATGCATCAGATGGTGCAAATCATTTCAGTGTTACGCCATCGTGTAGTTTTATCACTTACTTTTCAGTATCCTCCTCATCTAATGCTGTCCCATTCCCTGCTCCTCCTTCCAGATATTCTTGAGATCAGTAAAGGCAGGTGCAGAGCTCAGAGTTGCAAAGCTACACTTAACTTCCTTCCCTGCTGCCAAAGAAACTGACTGGAGAGTGCTCTGTCAGAGAGATATTCGATCTTCTCCTGATATTCTGTGGGGAAGTGCTTCTGAAAAGCATGATCCTGGGTCCAGATTCCTCTGTCAGATTGAAAGTTCAAGTCGGTCAAATTATGGATCTCTTGCTCATTGCACAGCCGGTGTAAACTGGAGATCCAGAAGCTCTGTGCAACCCCTTTCATCTAATGTTTTGACCTAGGATGATTTCCTTGATAACAAATTCCTGGATAGCAAAATCAATGCTTCAGCTAGCTCCAGTTATAAATCAGAAAATCTGTTAGGTTCAGGATGGGATTTCCTTGATAACAAATTCCTGGATAGCAAAATCAATGCTTCAGCTAGCTCCAGTTATAAATCAGAAAATCTGTTAGGTTCAGGATGGGCGGATGAGGTCTCAAACAATTGTAGCTGGCAAATCAACAGACGATACCTCATTTAGTGAGTCTCTTGAACTTGATGACAGTGCAAATGTGATGCATGAGAGCAGGAAACCATTTATATGCGGATCTGTTCTTTTCACTGAAGCCTGATACATGATGGAACATCTTTTGATATTGATGAAGATATAAGTTTGAAAAAGTGACTACAGAACTAAACAAAATTGCCTTGAAGATGGTGTTGAATTTGAAGTAGTTGATAATATTAACCAGATCTTAAATCAAAGAAAGTTCTCCAGGTGCAAAACTAAGGCATTGCATAGGTCCAAAAATTTGTCAGGAGATTCAGAAAAATCTTCATTGACCAAGGACATTCTAGATGAATACATCATCTTATGGATGGATCATCAATAGTAGTTGGGGTAGTTCGTTCAGAATTTATCACATTAATAATTTTGACAGTACTCAGATAAGTTTTTTAGTCCTATTCCATAACTATAGCATACTATAACAGGATATTTACTACTATTTTTATTACTTATTAGTTTTATTACTATAAATATTTATCGTGAAATAAGTTGTTTTAACCGATTTTTAAGCAAATTATTTGCATCCGTTGAAACATACTACTATAACTTAATTATAAAAACGAGTGTACGGGAGATGAGGAAAAAATAAAAAGCTAAAGAGATGAAAAGAAAAACACTCCAATTAGGCAAAATTTCCCATAGCAGAATTAACTTGTTTCAAGTGTTTTAAATTAAAATAACTTTTAAATATTTTTATATTATTTAAGTAAAATAAATAAATACTTTTAAATCCTCACTTTCAAATTAAAAATATAAAAATAAATCAAAAATTTTAATTTATGACTTTTGACTTATAATAATCCAACATCAAATATAAACCCATGCAAACAGTCTCAAAGGTTCGGGCAGCTATCTGTTTCCTATTAAAAGTAAAACTAACGTGTTTTTTTTATTTATCCTAAAAAGGGGGACAACAAGACAGAAACTTAGTTTATAAAAACTGATTTAGGGGAGCTTTGGGGAGAGAGAAGAAACTCCGAGCCTACATGATGAAGGCATGCAATCTCTTAATCTCAATTTCTTGCTGCCAATTACTCTTAATTATCTCAAATTCTCATTATAAAAAAATCCTTATATTTATTTTCTTTCTATTTTGCAGGAGATCATCCGTCTACCTATGAAGTTTATTATTCTCTGTATCACCGTTTCTTTCTTATTCCAACATTGTTCTTGCCTAAAGGTATTTATTGATTATTTTGTTCTTAAACATTAATTATCTTAATTAAATCTCAGTTAAGATCGCATTCATGAATTTGTTATTTATTTTGGATATTTGATTTATTACAGATTGGAGAAACTTGTACCGACAGTAATTGTGATGAAGGATTAGTCTGTTCTACTTGTCCTGCTAATGGCAATACCCGACCCAGATGTACTCGCATTCAACCCACTATTCCTACCACCAAGGTGAATTTCATATATCATAAGCCCAAATCCAATTATTCTTTTTTCATTAATGGTATATTGAATTTTTTACTTTTATTTTGTGGTTGAAAGGTAAAAGGTTTGCCATTCAACAAGTATTCGTGGCTGACGACCCACAACTCCTTTGCAATTTCCGGGTCAAATTCTGCAACTGGGTCTGATATTCTTGCTCCGACCAACCAGGAAGATTCCATTACTAATCAGCTCAAGGTGATTTGCTCTATTTTCTCTAATTATGAATTGAATATTTGAGGAATTTTAGTAGTTCAATCGATTGGCTAGCTGAATTTTCAGCGTCCAAAAAAAAGAGCTGAATAGATGTAGTAGTTCAAAAAGTTGCTCCTCAGGTGAAAGAAAAAAAAAAAGAAAGTTGAACAGCTGAATGTAATGGAATATCTAACTCTAAAAGATGAACTCTTTTAGGTAGGAGAGAGAAAAAAGTCAGATAAGATTGGTAATGTATAATTGCAAAAAACTCATATTTTACTTTGCTTAGGACATAAGCATGTGCTTTCACCTAACCATCTCATCACATTGTCCACATGTTAATGTCCTAATGGGTTCTCTGTGGAGTCTACTTTACCTTTATAATTCAAGTAGTATATCAAAATTATGAGATAAAATTGCTATCTTTATTCCCCACTTTTTTTATGTAAAGATCTTAAGAGACTTGAAAGAATATGTTTTTGGAAAATTCAAAGCTGTGTGATTCAACTAATCTGAGAACTACTCCAGTAAAAAAGTAAAATATGCTATCGGTAAATATGTAGTGACCATTTCAGAAAGTACTCGGATTTTCTACATGGACATTTACTACGATAACTTGAGCAGAGAAGTCATTAGCTTCTCAAGTCCTAATATTATTAAAGTGAAATTTGATGTCTGTAGAATGGCGTTCGAGGACTTATGCTTGATATGTATGATTTCAACAATGACATCTGGCTTTGTCACTCATTTGGTGGAAAGTGTTACAATGTTACAGCATTTGTAAGTGTCCTAACACATACTACTAGTTTTACTTGATTACCAGATTCGGTACTCATATAGCATTCTTGTTATTGCTGATTGGTGCAACTTACTTTCTGGATGATTCAGCAACCTGCAATCAATTCACTGAAAGAAATTCAGGGGTTCCTCGAAAAGAACCCATCAGAGGTCGTCACAATCTTCATTGAAGACTATGTCTCATCTACAATGGGCTTGAGCAAGGTTTTTAATGCTTCTGGTCTTAATAAGTACTGGTTTCCAATTTCTCGTATGCCCAAAAAAGGAGAGGATTGGCCTACTGTGGATGACATGGTCAAGCAGAATCAACGTCTTGTAGTCTTCACCTCTAAATCATCAAAGGAGGCTTCTGAGGGCATTGCTTATGAGTGGAGATACGTTGTAGAAAATCAATGTGAGTTAACAGTCTTTGTCTTATTGATGCTTATGTTGCTTTCTGCTTTCCTGGTATGACATACTTTGTGAATCTAGAAAATCAATGTGAGTTAACAGTCTCTGTCTTATTGATGCTTATGTTGCTTTCTGCTTTCCTGGTATGACATACTTTGTGAATCTAGAAACTTTTACATTCGCGATTTAATTTATTAATTTAGCAGCTCCTGTGAGATCAAGTTATGTTGAATTGCATTTAATTTTCAAGTGTCAGAAGAGGCAAATTATCAGAACTAGTCTAGGAGCCTTATGCCAATCAACATCAGTTTTTGGTTTCTGAATGGCATAAGTTGGTCCTTGTGTAAATTTTCTTGTATTTGCAAGTTGCAACTTCACTAGCTCATCTTTCCTACATTTGGTATCATTAGACATGGTTGCTCAAACTATTGATGACTTGACATGTTTACTGTATGTTCTGCAGATGGAAATGGCGGGATGAAAGCTGGTTCTTGTCGAAGTCGTTCTGAATCATCTGCTTTGAGTACATCGGGAATCTCTTTGGTTCTGCAGAATTATTTTCCTGAGAATCCCAACATAACAGAATCTTGTTTGGATAATTCTGCTCCGCTAGTTACTATGACAAAGACTTGCTTTGAAGCAGCTGGCAAAAGGTGGCCGAATTTTATTGCTGTTGATTTTTATCAGGTATCTCCACATTTATGTTCTTTTGCTTAAATTGTCTCTTTTCACCATAAGAACATTATGAATTTTACTTATATTGATGCAGCGAAGTGATGGTGGTGGAGCTCCAGAAGCTGTAGATCAAGCAAACGGCCAATTAACTTGTAACTGTAGCAGTATTGCCTATTGCAAGGTTTGCTAGCTTGCTTTGACGTTAACTGCTAAAATGAACACAACACCTCATTTGTCACTCCCCAGAATTGGATTCTCTTTATCATTATTTACTTCATTGCATTATTCTCGTCTAATTTCCCCCTAGAAAGATATATTGATTTTCTTTGATAAGCAGGCAAATGGTACATCACGCACATGTGAGGCACCAGTATTGTCACCCCCACCACCAGCGCGAGTAGCATCTACAGGAACACCACTAGATGGGAACAATAAATCTCATTCAAACAGAAGTAAACCACTTCATTGGTTGATTGGCACAATTTTTGCCGCGATTCTTCTTATCCACGTATAATTTCTGCATTCTCCAAAGTCTCTACTCAAATTTTCAGATCAGACACACTTCATAACACGGGAGCAGAATGACACGATCCTCCTTGTCTTTTTTTTTTTTTAAATTTATCTTGTATTTACTGGTTGAGTTTCTTCACTTATCGGAGATTGATTGATGTGTTACAATTAAAATGTGTATAGACACATAATGGCACAATGAAATGAAACGGAAAATTGAATTGTTCAATCTTTTTGTTTCTCTAATTAGGCGTCGCAGCTGGTGTTGAGACTTTTCTCTGTCAAACTTAAGCAAAGTGGACGCGCACATCTGTCCTCCAACGCTATGTGCACGATAAAATGAATTATGAAATAAAATATGCCAACGTTCACACGTATTTAATTTTTAATTATATATGTGTGGATACGTTGTATATTTCTCATATCATGAAGATGTTTGGAATTCATTAATAATTCACACGTTTGACATTTCAAACTAAAAAATTACTCCCTCCGTCCATCTTTACTTGTCCTCCATATTAAAAAAGTTGTCTAACAATACTTAGGACAGCTTGGAAAATTAAGAGAAAATTTATCCTTTTGTGTCTATTTTACTTTTGCTGTTAAATACCAAATACATTTTTCAAAACATTAAATTTAATATGTTTAAAGGGTAATATAGTAATACTACTCCTTTATTTATTATTTCTTAAGATGTGACAAATCAATAGTAGTTAACTATTGTTGGACAGATGAAGTATTAATTACTTACACATCTTAAGCATTACTCACTTTTGCAAAGAGGAGATAATTGCCCAAGTGATAAGCACACCCTCCACTGTTGTGAGTTCTGGTCACGAAGGAGTTGAGTTGTTCAAGTGATAGGACGAAGTAGTTCACATGTACTTGAGTAAATGTATGATATTTGTAAATATTGAACTTAAATATCTCATGAATTGCTGAAATGTTAATTTAAATTGGTTTGAAGTGTATTTGTGAAATATTAATTTCTACTTACAAAATCTTCATTTTACAACCAAAACAAACAAGCAAGAAATCAAATCAAGATTCACACAACTTCTACTTTAAAATAAAGTGGAAATAAAGAGCCTTATTAATGGACCAGGATATTTAATTAATTTGTTAACCAATAAGGCAATAACCACATAGTAAAAAATTAGAGAACTACAATGTCTTAAATTAAAGGATTGAAATATGTCGAAGAGGTTAAAACGGGAAAATTTAAAAATTGGGAAAAAAACAAGGGGTAACTAAGCAAATACCCCATAAAAGTAAAATAATTACAAACACATACACCTTTATATTTATACCCCACTAAATAATTACACTATATACCCCCAACTAATTTCGCTTAACTAATACTAAAATCAGTATATTGTATTGGTATAATTAAGGTTGATAATTTTCGCTTAACTGATACCAAATCAGTATCATATATTTGTATTGGTATCATTAAGGCTCATTGACTAATGAGTAATTTCTGAACAAGAAACCTTAATGATACCAATACAGTATATATATACTGATTTATTATCAATTAAGCGAAATTATCAGCCATAATAATACCAATACAGTATATGATAATGATTTAGTATCAATTAAGCGAAATTATCAGCCTTGATGATACCAATGCAATATATGATACTGATTTAGTATCAGTTAAGCGAAAATTACCAGCCTTAATGATACCAATACAGTATATGATACTGATTTAGTATCAGTTAAACGAAAATTATCAGTCTTAATGAATGAGGAGTATGGGCTGTAATTTTTTATGAGAGAATGGGTATTTCATGATTTACTTTGAGTTTGGGTATGAACTTGTAATTATTTTGAATTTTATGGCCCATTTATGTAGTTTTCCAAAACGGAATTTTTTTCAAAATGTCAATATTTTGACATTTAATAGGACCTCTTAGCCACACTTTCAATATTTATTTAAAATGTCAATATTTTAGTTTGTTATGTATCTGATTTATCTAGTTTTTATTTGTTTGATTTGCAAGAATACAATTATTTAATATCATAAATGAGAAAATAGAGGGAGAGAATATTATTTTTTTTAAAAAGAACATCACTTGAAATTCTCATCAATTACAATTTCAAAGAAATCCCATTTCTCATTCTGGATCTACCAGTTTCTTTTTTATTATGCTTTCATCGTAATTGTATATCAATAATTTTTACATTTTATGTGCTCACTTTTCCATTCAAATTAAAATTGATATTTCACTTTCATAATGAAAACTAAAAATTGTATCCCAGACATGACTGCCAAATATATTTGGAATTTTTTTTTGCATACATGGTGTAAATAATACAATCTATTGAGGAATGATACAATATTCTAAAAAAATAAAATACAAATTGATTGTGAAAGTAATATGGATACAAGATTTTGAAGAAAAAAAATAGCAGTGGAAATAATACAATCTGTTGAGGTAGGATACAATATTCTAAAATAAAATACAAATTGATTGTGAAAAAAATAGATATATCTATGCTTAGAAAATACAAATCCGTTTGACATACCTATTGGAATGACTACAAACTAAAAAAGAAATACAATGTTCTTAATAAAAATACAAATGTTGAGTAAAAGAAAATAATTAACAAACAAAAATTAATATGAATACAATTCTGGTATGCATACAATTTTTGCAACCTTCTTATCTGACTCTCTCTTTCTTCTTCTTCTTCGTCTGCTATGTTCCTTTTTTCTGATTTTTTGTTCACCAAATCTAAATTTGAATCCGTATTCTTAATAAAAATATAAATGTTGAGTAAAAGAAAACAATTAACAAGCAAAAATTAATATGAATACAATTTTGGTATGAATATAATTTTTGCAAATCTGACTCTCTTTCTTCTTTTTCGTCTGCTATGTTCCTTTTTTCTGATTTTTTGTTCACCAAATCCAAATCTGAATCCGTATTCGCTTGTGCATTAGTAATCCTATAAGCAAAATATCAAAATTATTAAATATGAATATATAAAAGATCAAACAATATATGATGTATGAATGACAATGTAGAATACTATAATCTACAAAATCTCAAATATGAAAACAAATCACAAATTTGTGAAAAAAATGAAAGCTACGAAAGAGAGAGAAACGGAAGATGGAAAAATGAAGAACAATTGGAAGAGAAAATTAGATGAGAGAGATTTTTTTTTTATGAGAGAGAATTGTTGAAAAACGTGGGAATAAGGAAAAAAAATCAGTGAGAGAGGGGGGATAGAATGTGGGTAAAAAATTTAGAGAGAGAAAAGTGGGTAATGAAGTCTTTTTTTTTTTATACTAGTAATGGGGTTAAAAAGTGGGCCAATTTGAAAAAAAAAAGGAAGGTAAATAAATTATATTAGGATACATTATATTTGCTAAAAAATTGACATATTGATATTTTTAATAATTATTTTAAAGTGTAGATGTTTTTAATAATTAAGTTAGGAATTTTGACTAGTTTGCTACTTCTCCCAAAACAATAGCAATAATAATAATAAAAAGAAATTGGGCTAGCACTTTATAGTCCAGACTCCAGTCCAATATTTTGAAGCTGGGAGGCCCAAACCCAATATAGCTTCTTCACTGTCAAATTGGGGGCAAAAACAGTAAAAATCAAATAAAAAAGATAAATTGGGCTAGCACTTCATAGTCCAGTCCAATATGTTTTGAAGCTTGGAGGCCCAATAGGGCTTTAGGCGCGAAAACAAAATGTTCCCGCCATTTTTGTCAGCATCATCAACTGCATTTTCATTTGTTTGCTTTTCATCACTACATTTTCAGATCTCTAAGAGAGAAATTTGGCTTACAGGGACTAGAAAATGTCGGACGAAGAACCAACAGCCGAAGGAAGGCGCTCTAGCAGGAAAACAAGCGGCGGTAAGAGGGCAGAGGCGCTCGAGCGGATTAAAGCTCTCCGGACCGGTGGTCGCCGTTCCGCTGAGAACGGCGGATTACAGGTCAAGATAGATGAACCAATTTACGATGTAGTTGAGGATGATGAGTACAATGACATAGTCGCTAAGCGCCGTGAAGCAGCTCGGGGATTTATTGTTGATGACGATGGTTTAGGGTATGGAGATGAAGGCCAGGAAGAGGATTGGTCAGTTGCCGGCGTGTTATCGTCGGAAGGATCGGGAGATGAGAACGAGAGACCGAAGAATAAGAAGAAGGTATCGGAGAAGAAGCAGCAAATTACAAAAAAGCCATCAGCTGCGCTATCAGCTGCTGCAGCATTGATGGGTAAGCAAAGAATTTCTAGTCTGTTTACTTCTTCAGTGTTTAAGAGAGACGATAAGACTAGGAATTTGTCGTGCGATAGCATTGTAGATGATGTTATAGCTGAATTCGCTCCCGATGAGGCTGATAGAGAGCGAAGGCGAAGGGGAAATTCTAACTCATTGCAGGCTTCGAGGAGTTCAATTGCTAATTCCAACTTGCTTAATGTTAAAACTGAGAAGCCTGTAGCTGACAAGGTTGATTTGATGACTAGACAGGAAGTGAAGCGTGTTACTGTTCAAAATGGTGAGTCTATTTTAGGTGGCTTACCTAAAATTAGTGCAGATGACGGAACATGTGGCTTACCTAAAATTAGCATGGATGAAGGAAACAATTCGGGCAGAGATATTCAAAATAGTGAGGTTTTAGATGCTGAAGTAGAAGGGGAGACAGCAGTAAAATCAGATGATTTGTCTACAGGGGAAATAAGGGATGATGACACTGTTGTTAATATTGCTGAAGTGAAGTCGGAGCCCTTGGTGGAAAATAAAGTGTTTGTACTAAATGCTAAAATTAGTGAGGGAAAGGACCCAGGCTTGAGTGCTACTGCTGAATGGCAGGCTTTAAGGAATGCAGGTAGCGGGATTTTGAACTGCAATGAACCCGGGGAGAAACTTGTAAACACTGAAGAGAAAGCAGATTTTGAGTTGGATTCTGATGGATCATTGCCTTTCTTCATACTTGATGCCCATGAAGAGCTGTATGGTACAAATGCTGGAAATATTTATCTTTTTGGGAAGGTACTTTGGAAAGCTTTGTTTATGTACTCTTTCTCTATACTGATTTAAATGAGCTGACACCTTCTGAAAATCTGGTGTCTCTATTTTAGTTAACTTTGCTGATGATCAAGTGTTCTGCATCACTTGTGTTTGGATGCCATTTTGCTTATCTTTAGCCATACATCTTATCATTTGGATCCTTATATGCTATGACCAAGTAAAATAAACGTACTTGTACGTGTTTCAATATTGAAGATTATTCCACTATATAGCCTACTGTTAACTTTTTGGCCTTTATTCAGTTTAGGGACTTGGGAAGATTGTATGATTGAAAGTGACAATTGAACAACATTGATTAATATGTTATATCTATAGCTGAGAGATGAGTTTTGTTACTTGAGCGCAGGTGAAAGCTGGAGGTACATACCATAGTTGCTGTATTGTTGTGAAGAACATGCAAAGATGTGTTTATGCGGTCCCTAATGGTTCTGTATTTTGTGGTGATATGATCTCCAAGCTCTCCAGAGATGTAGAAGAGTCTCAAATCTCTCCCTCTGCCTTCCTCAGTCAGTTGCATGTAATCTCTTGAAATGCCTTCTCATTTCATGTAATAATATTTTTTCTACATATTGCTCATTTATTCATCCCCCTCGCAAATTTGTCTCCAGGAGATGGCATCAGGATTGAAGGCCGAGTGTAGAAATAACCTACTAGAACATAACATCTCAAGTTTTAGCATGGCACCAGTGAAGGTTTGAAGCGCAATTTACTTGCAAATTGTATTCTGTAAATTTTACTAATTGCAATTTGAAATACTATTTATTTCTCTTCTTTCTCTTTACTTTTTGTTTTTCTTTGTGCTACTACATTTGTAGAGAAATTATGCATTTGAACGATCTGATGTACCTCGGGGGGAGAATTTCGTCCTTAAGATTAACTATCCTTTCAAGGTACATTTGTTATTTCTTTATGTATTATAAGTGATTAGAACATTATATACAACTTATGCTAGCCAAATATTATGGATTATGTAATTCCAAGATCAAGCAATCGTTCAGATTTTCTCTGTTAAGTCACATTTTTGTGTTGTGCCTTCGAGTTACCTATTTTGAACTTTGTCATTCCAGGATCCACCACTTCCATCAGATCTCAGGGGAGAAAACTTTAGTGCCTTGCTTGGTACTCATTCCAGGTATATTTCCAGTGACTTTTCTAGTTTACATTCCTGTGGTTTCCAAGTATATTTTGGATGACTTTTCTAATTTACAAGCTTCCTAATGTGTATGATCTCTCTTTATGAAGACTACTTTTCGTATCAATTCAACTGGGTGCTGCATTTTTCAGTAGAAAGTATTAACTGAAAGAGCTCAAGACCAATAGTATATTTTGAAATTTGCATTAATTTCTCTGTGGAGTGTGTGGCTCCAGCTGTGAATCCATCATTTATACATAAAGACCCCCGCGGATAAAAAGAATAAAATATTTGGATATTTCCTTGTTTAGTACTTCAACTTGATTTGAATCTCTGTGATGTTATCCAACTAGTGTTTATTATATGCAGTGCAATGGAGCTATTCCTGATCAAGAGGAAAATTAAAGGACCTTCATGGCTATCAATTTCGAAGTTCTCTAGTTGTCCTATTCCTCAACGTGTAAGGCCATCAAGGCAACTTCCCCTAATTTGTCTTCAGGTGGTTCACCTGGTCTATATTTCTGATCTTCTCTTTGTTCTGCACAGGTGAGCTGGTGTAAATTTGAGGTCATTGTAGATAGTCCAAAAGACATTCAAATCTCCACATCCTCTAAGAATGTTGCTGAGATTCCTCCAGTGGTTGTTACAGCAATAAATCTGAAAACTATCATCAACCAAAAGCAAAATATAAATGAAATTGTCTCTGCATCTGTCATTTGCTGTCACAGTGCAAAGGTAAACTCCACGAGGCTAGTTTCTTTTACCAATAACGTCTAATTTTAGATATTTGTTTTAGGATATCAGAAGGCAATGTTTATTTTAAGTAATAAAAGGAATTATTGATCTTCTGATGGTTATTTAACTCATTCAGTGCATCTAAAGATGTAAATGGCGCTCACCATGTTTCTTACCTGAGTTGTCATCTGTAATGTGTTTTGTGCATCAGTTCTAGAAATTAATTCTCTACCTGATTATGAGTTATGAAGTAAATATTATGGTTACTCAGGTCCAGGGAAAATGAGATCTCACTTGCAGAGGATCTTTCAATTTATGGCAAGTCAGGTCGAGAGAAAAATGAGATCTCGCTTTTAGAGGTTCTTTCAGCTAACATAGGGTCTTTTTCTTGGGTAGTTAAATCTTTAGGTTTACTGGGGATTTATTGGTTTGGAAGATCGATCTTGTATGGTGCACATGATGGTACAAATAAAGTACCCTGCAACATTTACCTGTTATGATGACTGAAGTGAAACTGTTTATGTATCATAATCACGTACATGAGTTGCATTCTAATGTATCATGGTGTGTCATCTTCTTCCACACCCACAGATGCAACTCATACACAAATGCATGTACTCATAGACCGAAAGTTACAAGTACATTGGGTCTATTATCCAAGGAAATGGAGAGATTGACAACGATATTACGCATTGTATAGGTGCAAGGTTGGTGAAATGGCGGCTCACATTCGGAGTCCAAAACTTCAAGGCAAGTTTTACAAAGCGGTGGCTAAACCGACTATGTTGTATTGAGCAGAGTGTTGGCTAATCAAGAACTCTCATGTTCAGAAGATGAAAGTTGCGGAGATAATGACACTGAGATGGATGTGTGGGCATACTAGGAGATATAAGACTAGGAATAAAGATATTCAGAACAAGGTAGGAGTGGCCTTGATAGAGGTCAAGATGCGAGAAACAAAGCTAAGATGGTTTAGATATATGCAAAAAAGATGCACGGTTGTCCAAGTATGAAGGTGTGAGAGGTTGACTATAGTTGATTTCAAGAGAGGTAGAGGTAGAGCGAAGAAGTATTGAGGAGAAGTGATTAGACAAGTTATGACGGAACCTTCATGGATTAGGGTAAAAGGTTAGTTAGACAGTGAGGCGCTATCTCGCTTATTTCTCTGTACTGTTAGTACTACTATTAGTAGTAGTATTCTCTTCATAGTTTCTTGTCCTTTGAGTTTGGTTATTATATGTTTCTTTTCGTACTTCTATTATTGTTTTACCTTGTTATGGCTTTTGTTCAGGTTGATTTGTAAGGTTGTCTTTAGTATCTTGCCATGACTTTTTATCATTTCCGTTATTTCTTTCTTTATACTACTTTTAACTATTTTTTTCTTTTGAGTTGAGGGTCTATCAGAAACAGCTTCGCTACCTAGGTAGGGGTGGGTCTGCGTATACTTTACCCTCCCTAGACCCCACTTACACTGGGTATGTTGTTGCTTGGTATCAATGAAATAAATATGTTAGAGATGTCAATGGGCAAAACTTAAAAAAAAATAAGGATACATTTAATTTGCTTGTGTGAAAACTGCTTGACAAGAATTTCCTTGAAGTTTACTAAAAAAGAACATATGTTGATTTTGCAGATTGATGCCCCCATGTTAACATCTGAATGGACAAAACCAGGGATGCTTTCTCATTTTACTGTTGTGCGCAAGCTTGAGGGAGGCATATTTCCTATGGGATTTACAAAAGAAGCAGCAGAGAGAAATACAAAAGCTGGATCAAATGTTATTAGTTCTGAGAGCAGGCAAGTTCATTGGGTAATTAACGTATTGCATATACCGTTATCTGTTTTTCATTTGAGTTACTCAAATGTTGCTCTCTCTTTGAAATCAGTGAAAGGGCATTATTAAACCGGTTGATGATCGAGTTGCATAAATTGGACAGTGACGTGCTTATTGGCCATAATATATCTGGCTTTGACTTGGATGTTCTTCTTCATAGAGTTCAGGTTTGTGTTTAATAGTAGATTCCATCTTCCATAGTAGTGATCTCTAAAAATTTTAGAAGACATGATCCACAGAATCCTCCATTTCTATTTTGAATCCTAATATAGCATACCATGCTCTCATCATAGGTAGTCTGTCATCCTATTTATACCCAACGACATTGGGAGTTTTCTAATCAATGCTTAGCTATGAATTTTAAGTAATCTCTGAAATAAGAAAATTTAAGTTTCTCTGTATTTCTTGATTCTAAGAATAAAAAAGTCTGATAGAGCTGCCTGCTTATTGTTCCTTGGGAGCTATCAATTTCTGCAGGCCTGCAAAGTCCCCAGCAGTATGTGGTCAAAAATAGGTCGCCTTAAACGTTCTGTCATGCCAAAGCTTACCAAGGGCAGTACACTTTTTGGCTCAGGAGCAAGTCCGGGGATCATGTCTTGTATTGCTGGGCGTCTCCTATGTGATACCTATTTATCTTCTCGTGAATTATTAAAAGAGGTAGAATTCCTACTCATTAAGCTATCTATGGGATACCTGCATATTTTATTTTTTTTGAAATTTTGTAACTTTTGGTTTAACTATATTCACTTTCAGGTTAGTTATTCACTGACACAACTTGCGAAGAATCAACTGAACAAAGATAGGAAGGAGATTTCTCCCCACGACGTGCCTCAACTGTTTCAGGCTGCTGACTCACTCTTGGAACTTGTAGGTTCTGATTCTGATTTAGCAGCTTTTCTAATCCAATTGCTCTCATTTTTATTAGCATAGGGAGTGTTATCTGTGTTTAGGTCTAGTATGTAATTTGCTGTCAACAATAAAAGAAAGTGTTAACCCATTGCATAACAGATGGGCCAGCTGCATTTTGCTGAACCTTTAGAATACATTGTACCACTCCATAACCAACAAAAAATACTAGAGTTCACTTGTTGAAGCAATATAGCATAAGCGCCTAAGTTGCTCGCTTTTGGTGCCGCACCCGTGTCGACACGATGTGGGTGTGGGATCCGTACCCAACATGGTCAACCATTTTCAGGTACTTTGACCAAATTCGAGGGAGAAATTTTGGACAGATTCAATGATTTCTGTGCGCACAACAAAAACTAAGGTGAAATTGTAGAAAATGAGATACCTTGTATATATAAACTTTTATTGTCACTCCTTTTCCTTTTATCTCCTTCCAGGATTCTCTTCTTGATCAAGATTTTCTCCTCAAGTTTTTCACATGATAAATATCTCATAACTTGGGCTTTATAACTCTATTTTTAATTATTTGAATTATTTTTAGCTGAATCCCCGCACCCGTATCCATACATGGATCCGTATCCCCGAATCTAAAAAATTAGTTCATAGAGGATCCGCACCCGTATCGGACACCCTCATCTAAGTCCGAGCAACTTAGAAAGCACACCTTTATGCAGTTAAGAGTTAACATTACATGAATAAACTAGAAGCATGATCCTTTAGGTGACAGATTGTCATGGAGCAGTTTGATTTGCAGCCCTGGATATGCTTATTTCATTTCTAGTTAATCTGTAAGGTTGAGCCTTGTCTTGTCCTTCTGGAATGATGTTAGTGATGTGATAATTTTCTCCAATACACAACTGATATTGCCCTCCAATTAGCATCCTAATGAGCATTTGTGATCTATACAGATTGAATGTGGAGAAACTGATGCATGGTTATCAATGGAACTCATGTTTCATTTAAGTGTTCTTCCTTTAACTCGTCAGCTGACCAATATCAGTGGTAACCTTTGGGGAAAAACCCTCCAGGTGAATTGTTACTAAATCTGCTTTATGTTCATGAGACCAACTTTGTGGATGTTGTGCAGACAGTCAACGTTAATTTTTTTTTCTTCAGGGTGCTCGGGCCCAAAGAGTAGAATACCTCTTGTTGCATGCATTCCATGCTAAGAAATTCATTGTGCCAGACAAATTTTCTTCTCATGCAAGAGAAGCTAAAATTACAAAACGAAAGTTGAACCACGGTGATGAGGGAAAAGAAACTGAGCCTGTTGATGCTGATGATCTAAATATTGAAGGTGGGATTCCGGACAGCAACCATGGGAAAGCAAAAAAGGGGCCTTCCTACTCTGGTGGATTAGTTTTGGAGCCAAAAAGAGGTTTATATGATAAGTACATTCTGCTACTGGACTTCAACAGTCTATACCCTTCCATTATTCAGGTTAGTTATTTTTAATACATCTCTCTCTCTCTCTCTTTCCCAATCATTATTTACCCCTCATTTCTTCTCCTCCCCTACCTTTTCTTTAAGAAGGGGGAGCATTACCGGAACTTTTGCTACAATGTGATTAGCTGCTAGCTAGGTTGAAAGGTTCCATATTCCTAATATTTATTACCATCATTATTTGTTACCTAGTGATGTCTCGATACTTGCATCTTATAATACAAGTTTCGTACTTAAATTTCCTCTTTTATTCTTTTCCTCTTTAGGAATACAATATTTGTTTCACAACAGTTGAAAGCTCTCTGGATGGATCAGTTCCTCATTTACCATCTAGTAAAAGAACGGGTCTTTTACCAGAGGTAAGTACGCTATACTTGATTGCATGTTTTGATAACCCCCTGAGCAAATTTTCCAAATTGTCTTCCCAGCAATGTAATTAAACCACACTCTTTTGCATCTCCTGATCTTCTATAAGGAATAAGTGCATGCCCAGGATAGGTCACCCTAAAACTTTTAAGGACTATTTGGTGCTGGAAGTTTTGCTCTGAAGCACAATTTGATATACACATACTTTGTGTATGAGAGTTTTTGTTGGTTTTATTTAATATACTATATCAGTTTGTTGATCCCATCTAACTTTGAGCTGGTCTTTCTTCAGTTAAATCAAGACTTTTTAAGTTTATGGTTATGTGCAGAATACAAGTAATCAAGCATTCTAGACAATTCTTGAAGGTGATATATACTCATCTCTTTTTGTGGTGAATCTTGCAGTTGCTCAAGAATTTGGTTGAGAGGAGAAGAATGGTCAAGTCATGGTTAAAAACAGCATCTGGCCTCAAGGCCCAACAGTTTGACATACAACAACAAGCTCTGAAGCTTACAGCGAACAGGTCTCACTGTTTTTGTTATATACACATGCACACATTGTACATACTTGTGCTACTTGATGCATCATCATCATTGTCGTATTATTGGAGATATTTTTCCTGAGGTGATAAATTTTTACTGCAGTATGTACGGGTGTCTAGGATTCTCCAATTCAAGATTCTATGCAAAGTCGCTAGCAGAGCTTATAACCTCACAAGTAGGAAGCTCACTTTTCCTGAACTGTTGTATATTTTATTTAAGTAGATTATGACTGCATGTCTAACATCTCTATTTTGCTTTGTAGGGAAGGGAAATTTTACAGAGCACTGTTGATCTAGTTCAGAATTTACTAAACCTGGAGGTTTTCTTCTCGTGGAATTTGCTGTTTACTTATCCTGCCTAAATGTCAAATTTTGTCCTTGAACCCATTGTTCTCTTATGAATTAGGTTATCTACGGTGACACTGATTCAATTATGATTTATAGTGGACTTGATGACATTGGAAAATCCAAAGCAATAGCTGCCAAAGTTATTCAAGAGGTTGGTGTTGACCGCACACCTTTTTTCCCCGAATTAGATCTGTATATGCGTGACTTCTAAAAGAGAAATTTATACTTTCTACCTCATGTATTGTGGCAGCTTGTGAGTCTCCTGTGAATAAATTTCCTACTTCTACTCTCACCGTCTTGTGATAGCACTTGCACTCTTTTACGTTTTCTTTTTGTGCAAAGCATTCTTCATTGCCTTATATAAGATCTTTACCTAAGAATTTAAGTTTGTACATACTGGTAAAACCATAAGGAGACTTTGTCTAGGTTGTCTCACTTTTAGTTGTGAATGAACAAGTAACTGAGAAACTGTCCATACATAAAATCAGAATTGTTGATACAGTCCTTTTCCACATCAATGGAATCTCATCATCCATACATAATGAATTGATGTGGTATATTTATACTATTTGTGAATGGTAAAAAACTAGCATTCCTATTGAGGCTGGTTTATGCTCTACTTTGGGTAAAGATCCTCCCAATTTGGATTTGTACATCTAGGACAAATGCTCCCATTACCATTTGTTTTCAACCAATTTTATAGAAGTATTTGCTAGAGTTGCGATAACTTTGCTTGAAAATTAGGATCTCTTTACAAAGAAAAAATTATGAATAGTAATCATAGGTATCTTCTTAATCAATTAGGATTCATCACATGAAAGTGCCTCATCTTTTATAGGTTAACAAGAAATACAGGTGTTTAGAGATTGATCTTGATGGTCTGTACAAGAGAATGCTGCTTCTCAAGAAAAAGAAATATGCAGCTGTAAAAGTGCAGTTTAAGGACGGAAAGCCCTATGAGGTAGCTATTGCATGTTACTTAGAGTTGAAATCCTTTTGAACTTCTGTGAAATAATTCTCTAACTACTCCATGTTGCTGACTCTTTTGTTTAGGTTATTGAGAAAAAAGGTCTTGATATGGTGCGTCGTGACTGGAGCTTGCTGTCAAAGGAATTGGGAGATTTCTGCCTGAGCCAAATACTGTCCGGCGGGTACATTTTGCTGTGAACTTGTTTCTTTCTTCTTTTCATATCCTCATACATGTGATTGCTCAGTACTGAATGATTTACATGTCTTTAATGGTGGCAGGTCCTGTGAAGATGTCGTTGAATCAATACATAATGCACTTATGAAGGTATCATTCTCAATAATATGGAAAATTATAAACCAAGAGCTGCAATGGCTCCTGCAGCTTTCATATTGAACACGGTTTAGTTTATATTGTGGGCTTTACTCTTAATCAATTTTTTTTTATAGGCTTTACTCTTTAGGATTGAGAATATTTCCAGGAGCGACTCTTAGCTTATGGCTCAGGGAGTTCCACCTGTAGGGTCCCCACCCACCTCCCCCAGCCAGTCTCCCCGCCACCGTCTCTCATTAACCTCAAACATTGAACAGCTACTGCTTTCTACCATACATCCTCTGTGCATCTCTACTATTGTCTTGCTAGTGCACTGTTCTGAAATTTGTTGTGCAGCCTGGAATCTTTATTTACAGTCAGTCTTCTTCATTCTGGTAGAGGGAAAATCCAGCTGCTACTGTTAGCACCTGGAGAGGCAATCGGCTCATTTTAGTTTAATTTTTGTGATGTAGCCCTAATACTAACTTACTATGATTATTCTTGAATTTCTCTGATCTACTGCAGGTACAGGAGGAAATGAGGAATGGCCAAATTGAGCTGGAAAAATACGTGATCACCAAATCATTGACTAAACCTCCTGAAGCCTATCCTGATGCTAAAAGTCAACCTCATGTTGAAGTAAGTTTGAAGACGTCTTTGATAATTCATGTCTCAGATTAAGGAACTGTATCACTTAACATCTCTACTTTTACCTTTCTATGTTGTCACCATTTAGCTTACTTTCTAACTGAGATTTAATATTGTCATCCTCTACATCTGTAGGTAGCACTTAGGTTGAAGAAAAGTGGCTATGTTACTGGTTGCTCTGCTGGTGATACAGTACCATATATCATCTGTTGTGAGCAGGTTTATTTCCTATTATTAATGGTCCAATACGATGAAATCCAGCTTTTTCCTTTTGGTTTCTGTTGTCTTAACATGCAGTTGTTACACACATTTGCAGGGGAATGGATCAAGTACCTCTGTGGGAATTGCTCAGCGGGCAAGACATCCAGATGAACTGAAAAGAGACAATGGAAACTGGATAGTAGACATTGATTATTACCTTGCGCAACAGGTCTTTGCAGTCTACTTATTTTTATCTTCAATTTTTAATGGCTAATGTTGGTTCTTATGTGTGCATATCTCGTGACTCCACCTAACTGTGAATCATTTTCAATGTCACAGATACATCCTGTAATATCTCGTCTATGTGCGTCAATTCAGGGTACTAGCCCGGCACGTCTGGCTGATTGCTTAGGACTAGATTCATCCAAGGTATTATAGCAACTTTTCAAAATTGACGTTTATTCAACATGACATGATTTTGACAAATAGCTTAATGGTTTGACTTTTTCTTCAGTTCCAAAATAAATCAAGTGAAGCTGTCAATGATGATCCCTCAAACGTGCTTTTATGTGTAGCTGACGATGAGGAGAGGTAATCAATCTCTTTCAGAGAAAGTTTACTTTTTCTTTTATTTTACCTTTAGTTCAGGCTGAAGATGCATTCCTTTCATATACTTAATTCATCCTAGTTACTATTTTGTGCAATCTCAGCCTTTCCTCAGTCTCTCTCTGATTTCTTTGAACTCTTATTTGTTTTAATTTTCTTTATGGTATCAGTTCCCTTTCACACCTTTTCTGATCCCCCACCCCCCCTCCCAACTCTCCCATTGTTTACATTTTGATATGCTATCTTCTCCACTGTATGAACATATTTTTCTTCTGACAAATGCTAAATGCAGATTTCGGGGTTGTGAGCCTTTGACTTTGACATGCCCCAGCTGCTCCGGCTCTTTCGAGTGTGCACCTATATTTAGTTCCATATGTTCATCAATTAGGCAAAAGCCAGCAGACTTGCAAGTAGGAGAGGCTGCCAGCAAAGTCTGGGAAAGATTTAGTTGTCCCAAATGCCCAGAGGAGATTGAGGGGAATATATTTTCGGCATTGATAGCAAACCAGGTAGTGTTTTGACTTTCAACTGTTCCTTACACAATCATGTCAACTACTTTTTGTCATCTGCTTTCTGTCATCCAAAATGTTGGGATATGTAATCATGAAGAACTGCCTTACTACTGTCAAATTTTCTTTACAACTGATATGATTTCGTTCTCAGTATGAGTATAGATGGCCATCTAGTGTTTTCAGCCTTTAGGTTGCCTTGTGGTTACACCAAGTTACCTACAAGACTAACATCTCTATATTCTCTCAATTGAAACCTTTACTTTTGTGGTTCTCTCTTGGTGTCATTTTAACCTTCTTTCCCAAATTAGTGATTACTTGGCACCAGGTCATAACCGTGTGTTGAATACACTTCTCTAAGGATATTTCTTGCTTTGTGTTATTTTCTCATTCTTTCGACTAAAATTGAAAGGAAATTCTATCTTGATTTACATATTTACTCTATGAAACTAGTGACAGGCTGATTGATGCATGTATGCTTAGACTGATGTTGAAATGTCGTCCTTGACAGGTTAAAAGGCAAATAGAAGGCTTTATTTCAACATACTATAAAGGAGTGATGATGGTATGTGCTTAAATATTTTACAGCCACTGCTTTGACGAGCTTGCTGGACAGCACCCATCTAACTGAAGCCATTTTGTTCTTTTCAGTGCGATGATGAAACTTGCAACTACACCACTCGTAGCCTGAACCTGCGAGTAATTGGGGACTCAGAGAGAGGAACTGTTTGTCCAAATTATCCCCGTTGTAATGGACATTTAATAAGACAGGTTTACTTTCTGATATTTCTTGTATGTCACTTAGGTACCTACACTGTTTGCTTTAGCTGATTACTGATAAAACTTGTGCACAACTCACCCTGGCAGTACACGGAAGCAGATCTTTACAAACAGCTTGCGTATTTCTGCTACGTCTTAGACACTGTACGCTGCATTGAAAAGGTTGTCTCTGGCCCCATCTGTGATTTCATCAAAATGGGGTCCTCTTTGTTTTTGATCCCCCGCCCCTCCCCAGTGAGGAAGTTGCTGATCTATTGTCTTTTTGAGTGGCAGGTAGAGAGTAACATGAGAATACAAGTAGAGAAGGAGCTTGTTAGGATACGGCCTGTGGTTGAAGCAGCAGCAGCAACTGTAGAGAAGTTCCGGGATAGATGTGCCTACAGTTGGGTGCAGCTTAAAGACTTGATTGTTTCATTCTAGCAAGGCTAATACTGTAACTGTACTACATTGTAGTATCTAGTGTAAATTGTTTGAAAAATGTTTAGTTGGCATCGCGACAAGGAACCAATTTGCGGAGCAATTTCAGAAGAATGAAATTCCATAATTATTCTACTGAAACCTTTTCTAGTCACAAGAATTTAGCTCAGTTATATAAATCACAATTATATTGCGCACATAGATTTCACCCAGTTTTATTTCCACGCACTTGCGAGGACCCAATTGAAGGAAAATAAATATGCATTTTTATTGACCTTTACAAACTTCCAAGGAAGCTTATTCAATTGACTCGGAACATCATTGGGGGGAAAAAAAGTAAAGAAAGGACTCTCCTTTGGTTAATAACTTTATGTAAAATTTAAGTCCACATGATGAAAAAGATACAGATGAAAACCTAGAAGACTCAAACTTCTCATTCATGGTTCACTGCAACTCCCCAACAGGTGCTTCATTGAGCCAGAGGAAATGGATGAAATCATACAACTTTGCACTTACACTGACCTGCACAACAATAATTCAATCAAAACCAACAAACTTTGAAAAGAAAAAGCACTTGAGCCTAGACAAGAGAACCAAGTACAATTTAGGTTATCTTAGTAGCTTAGTTAATTGGCTACTTGAACTTTCACTTGGTTGGTGAGGGGATTTGATTCCCACCTTATAATCCCCTCCTCCATTTCCCCTACCCCTACCCCCAATTTCCTTTTAAAATTTTAATAGAGAGAAAAAAAAGAGAATAATTGGTACTTACCTTGTATGGTGTTGGGTTCAGCCTTCTCATGTGATCTGGTCGCATTTGGTCCAGTTGTTCAACACATCTTTCCCTGATCTCCTTCAGAGGAGGAAGGTCTTCTCTTGTTTTATCTTCAGAATGACAAACCACCATCCATTAGTCAACACTCAACATTGTGTATGAACTTAAGGAGCAGCTGATGGGGAAGGTTTCCTTATGTAATCATCAAAGCCTCCTTTTAAAAGTAAATTATTTGGTTGTTTCAATGCGATCAAACAGGACAATTTCATAAAAAATTATGTTCTGGCAATTCTAAACCGAAGTAGTCATTTTTTAATATCTCACTGTAACTTAAAAATGTTGCCAAAAGAGGCTTCACTCAATATTTTGGAGTCTATAGAAAAGTAGGGCCATGCTTTTGGTGAAGTTTGCTTTTAGTTACTGCAGTAGTTTTTACCAAAATAAGTTGTCTAGTTTAAGATAAATTTGAAATTTAAATTTTAGTTAGGTTGTTTTAGTTGTTGAGATATTTTAGGATTTTTGAATTTTAAATTATGCAGATTATGTGTTTTATGTTTGGCTATTTAAAGCCCCTTAATGCTTAATAAAATTATTGGAAAGCTATTGAAAGTCATTTCAATCCATTGAGAGACATTTCAATCAGTTCTTTTTGCTGCCCCATTTTTTAAAAAACACCACCAGCTTTTGTGGAAATATGAATAATTCAAACTAAAATTAATACAATATAGGGATAACAACTCTTACCTGACTTTCCAGGCCAAAAGCACTTTAAAAGTTCCTCAACACGCTGGGGAACTACGTATGCCCTTTTAGATTCACTAAATGGGTGGCGGCATAAAATCCGTTCACCTACCTGTCAAATTGCAGGGAAAAAGTTGTCCATTATCTGTTTTTTTGGTACCAATGAAACTTATCTAATTTCTAAATTACAATTGACAATGGATGAAATATCACGAAGAACTACTAGGAGATCAGTAAGACAAGCCTCAGAAATCACCTTGGGATGTGGCTCATTTTCACCAGTCATTATGTCTACAAGGGGGTATCCTTCCTTCCCATACAATCTGTAACATCGCTTTTTGCATGGTATAGAGACCTAGAAACAAGAAATTATGAACTTCCACACTGAATTTAAATGCCAAATGAGTATCCATAGCTTTCGCAGACCTTTGATACGTCTTCAGAAAGTTTGATTCTAGGCTGATTGTTTATTTCAACTAACTTGAAAACAACACCCAGAGCAGCTTGAGCATAACAGGTAACTAAATGAGTACCAATACCAAATGCATCAACCTCGTGACCCTGTATAAGGTATAAGTTAGTTGATGTAGCTTTACTGAAGGAGAAAAATGAAAGCTAATAGGCACGAGAACCAACATTCAAGCTATAAATTTTAACTAATTTGAGTGTTCTAAAATGAGAAGATCAATTTAGCTAGAATAATCACGCCTCCACTTCATATTCCAACATAGGCAAAGATTTGGTCTTTCTACCTTTCCATTAACTATGAGTGAACAAGGATGTGCTTTTGTCCACCAGTAGGAGGTAATGCATTTATTTCTACTAGAACCGTCTGTGTCCACAAAAATCTTGAGGGAGCGATATTAAGCCAACTCATAATTCAAGCTAGAGTTGATTTTCCTGATCATACTTCATTCACAGCTGATAAACATAAACTATATGCATTGAAGAATACATTTATGTACACTATTATTTCGTGTATGAATACCCTCTTAATCTAGATAGTGCCACAAGATTAACAACTTTGTTAATCACAAAAAGCCAGAGAGGTGTCAATAGACTAGAAATCATTCACAGAGAGTAGAACGCGGATAATAAGAATGACGAGCACAAGATAGTAGCAGTATCTGAGAGAATCCTAATGATCTTACTTGTTTATTTAGTGCATCCAGAGTTTCTTCATTAAGATCATTGCTAGCTGTGATACTCGTCTTTCCAAAACCAGGCAATCCAAATTCTTTCTCAATAGCACAAAAGAATTTCCTAGCTTCACATGACTGATAAGCAAGATCACCAGAGTCTAGTCTAATGCCCACTGCTTTATACCTGCATTAGTATGTAAAGACTAAATAGACTGAAAACAAAATATAGGTGTGGGTGCAAAAGAGAAAATAATTCCCTAGAAAATTACCATTAGAAAGTAGAAAAAGACAAGTTTAAACATAGTAAAAATTCAAGCTTAAAGAAAAACAACAACAATATACCCAGTGTAATCCCACAAATTTGCTCAAAAAATGAATTTATTGATTAGGACAAGGAGGGGAGATATCTATATTGAGCTCTTCGTTAAGAAAATGTATATATCTTGTGTGACTATGAAACAGAAAGGTTCTGCACTATCAATTGTAAATAAGAGGGGCAAATATGTCTTCCATTTTTTTGAAAAGTAAATATCTTTCGTTAATAACACACCAAGATTGTCTGAAGAAAATATATGTATAAGTACATTTGTGGTTCATCCAATCAACGAGGTCCACATATATAAACCTTTTTTTAGATATGGACAACTATCTTCCCCCCTCCCCCCAGGAACCCCTTCTGCCCAGGCCTCGATAATCACCGGTTCCTACTTTGTTCCATAGGTAGCTTGAACTCCAACCTCAAGGTTGATGTGGAGAGTCCTTTCCTTTCCACTAGGTTACCCCTCCCTTGTTAGGTCTTCACATATATAATTAAAATAAATAATTACATATCATCATGAAAATTCTAAGAGGAAGGGCACGTGATTCTCAAACTAAGATGGAAGTATCTCATGGACAATAGGTCCTAGAACCATTGATGACCCTGGACAACTTCGGTTTGCACCTCTTGCTTTATTAAAAGGTGGGCGTGGGGGACAGATTCACAGTTAGCTGTTTCAAAATCCAAGGATTTCATTCTAGGCTAGTTATTCTTTTACGTTCATGAACTAAAACAAAATAACACAAGTTTAAAACTATCATATTTACAAAATTGAAAAATTAGGAATTCTGGTTGGCATACCATTTACCTTCTATTAAGGATCACATGAGAGCCAAGACATGCATAAAAGAGGCAATTTTACAATCTAAATAGAATTCATCATGCAAAAAGCTTACCCCAAATCATTAAGTGCAAGAGCAACTGCACAAAAATTTGGAAGACCACTTCTCATGACCTGTTAAAGTACGTTCAAACGTTATCAAAGAGCACATTGTAAATGAAGAACAAATGGGCATGCAGCATAAGTACAACTTAATAGAAACAACATTACTAGCTGAATATTACTTCGAACTTCAAATACAAAAAGATTATATGTCTAGCCTGATATATAAATATCATGACGAGTATCCTTTTCTCTTTCAAAGTAAGATTATTTACTAAGTTTTGTCTCTACAAACTGCATGTGTATAGTTTTAAATGGCCAAGCCAAATATCACAGAATACAGAGGAAAAGAATATGTCCACAAGTTGTACTTACATCATAAGTGTCTACAAGGGCCAAAAAACTTCCAGGAAATGCAAGTGCATATGAGGCGAAAGCTGCTAACTCACTTTGGTTTGTCTCACTGAAAATTCCACCTAATAAGTGTGACCACTGAAAAGATCAAAGAGTTATCACATCAATGACATTCATGCTCAAAATGGAAGAGAAGCAGATTCCAGAGTAATGTTTTATATTGATATACTCTAATGATGCTACAAGGATTTTTAAACTTTGTGCAAAATTAAGGGAAGGCCCACATCAGATTCATGATAGATTTCCAGCCTCATTGTTAGAGTACTAAGAGAAGACTCAGTAAAAAAGATATTTCATTGTTATCAATCATAAAAAAAACATGCAGATTCTCTTCGTATGCAACCCCTGAGTAGCATTATTTATTCCTTTTTGGGGAGGAAGGGTGGGCACAACCTAGCATCATAGTTACCTCTAAGCACACAAATCGTCTGAGAGGACATAGTTTATCTCAGTGGAATCATACACATTAGGCACATGTCCAGTATTCTGGCTACGAGTTCAGCTATCCGTAGGGGTTAAGCAGAATTAAATGAAGGAATTATACATCATACTCCCTTTTGGCAATCAAATAGTTACATAAAGTCCCTCAGGTTTTCTATGTTATTTTATTAAACACTGACAAGAATTGACACTCTGACAATCACTCAAACCACATCTGCTCTTGACAGTGTGAATTTTGAGCAGGTTTGGTAAGGAAGACTAGGAGCTTAGTTCAGTATATTGAAATGAAAAGGTGAAAATTGAAGTCAAAGCTAAATGATATTTGAGATGAAAGAGGTGATAACAATATTAGAGAACCAATATGATTTATCAGAATGCATAAATCGAAATGGTCAGATTCCAAGAAAAAATCAAATGGAAGACTTCAATAAATTTTTGATGATCTAACTAGTGCATCAAAAGAATGAGATAATTAATACCTTTAATTTATCAAGCCATGTCTGTACCAGACTAACAAAATCCTCACAAACACTAGAACCATTATGATGCTGAAGTGATTTCTCTATGATCTCATCTGGGCTCTGCATTAAGAGGACTAAGTTAAATACCAGATGACTTCAAGAAAGTAGAAGACGTTGAGTGCACAATCTAGAGCAAAAGAAGTACTAGGCATCTAGAGAACATTTGAATACTTAATTTACTTGTCTTTATATTCATTAATAAGCAAGACAACGTGCACATGACAAAACAATTGATAGTAACAAAACTTGAAATTAGTATCAACAGAGAGAACATGACATAATGAGTTCATAAATTACATCTCACACATCTACTTAGGATTCTAACTGAAGCCTGGATAATAGATCATGTATTTTTTGATAAGTCAGGACAGAAAATCATTTTATCGTATGTATAACAATAATTAGCTCTAAGCTTGCCATCCCAATGCACATAATTTCATATGAGCTTGTGATTGAGCTATGTGCAATTATGCATTGACTAACATATTCAACTGATGCCACTCAATGACATTGAGGTAGAAACTACAATTGTCACTTAACTAATTGAGTATATACAAGCATTTATGTACCCTATCAATACATATGGAGCCATACGAGAAAAAAAACACTTGCATTCCACTTACAATAGTGAATGACTCCATCAAAGAGTTTAAGTAATTTGTTTAACAGCCAAGAACGTCTTTTCAGTATTAAATTCACAATATTGTCATCAGATATGTGTTACAGATGAAATGATTATGTCTGCATTAAATTGGCCAGATAGAAAATAGATGTGGTAATTATACCTTCAAAACGACTGTAATAATGAAAAATGGTAATAATAACAATAGATTGGTAACTGAAGACAAACTAACGTTTGTAAAAGGGACTAAAATGGGAATTCGAACGGAGCATTTTACTAGCCTAAGACATGTTTCTTACTATGCTTTGACTAAAGACTAGATCTTTAAGAAATTATCATCTTGAATACAGAGGGCCAGACAAACTGTCAGAGCACTTTGATATCTCACAGATCTCACTTAGTTCAAGGGAAGGCAAAGCTGTTCAGAAGGTTGCACCTACCAGAAATGAGCTAACAAAGGCATGGGAATGTGTCCCACGGAGTGGAATTCCAAACAGCTTTCCAGCTGCCACATTGCTGTCAAATCACAAAAACACAGTGATCCTCCAGTCTTGGTTATGATTAAAAGAAACAAAACACCAACAGGAATAAAATAGTGTCTCAGCGTTCTAACTTACAAAAAGAAATTTTATTTCCGTATCAAAATGATAAACATAACCAGCAAAAAAGAAAACGTTAGGTTGCAGTAATCTGTAATGCAGCATGTAAACGTAAATATACACCATAGTTTTTTATCAAGTTTAACCATCCATCTTACGGATCAAATTCTTCCTTGAATGATTGATTTTCTAGTTAGATCATTGGAAAAAGCAAAAAATACTTTCTTTTCACCTGCATGATCTTGTTCCTTGAATAAGAATCAAACAACATGTGACTCACAGTTGCAGTGATCCTTCCTAATATGTCCTGCTTCATTTTTGGAAGAGTTCACAAAATATTCTTTTACATATTGAAAGAAAAATGAATCTAAAGGACCTTGCTTCACAGAAAGTAAAGTGGTTGATGGACTGCACACTTGAGAGTTCTTCAAAATCAAAATTAATCCAAACACAGTAGTAGAATTTGTGTGTTTACTACTAGTTCGTGAGTCTCTAAATTTTATAATAAAATATAATGAACTTAGAAATCCACATCTCTATGAATAAGATAAGTAGATGATGCATTTTTTAGAGACAATGAAATAAACACGAAATCACCTTGTCGCATCAAATCCACCCATGTAGCAATACTTCGATGCTGATATACCACCATCAGGACCCTACTCATGAAGGTACAAAAGTTTGTTCACAGTTTGTACGTCATATAGAATTTAAAGATGACAATAGGAAAGATAAACAACCTGTGCTCTCCTAAGCCCAAATTCAAGCAATATTTTGGACCTTCCAGCAACGAAACGGTGTCTTGCAGCATTAGTAGTAACTAGTGATGCATAATTTATGAGGTTTACAAATGGTGTTTCCAGTAGTTGAACCACCTTTGAGACACAAGCAATCATTAAGCTTATTAAAGATGTACATGAGAAGATCCAACAGACAACCCTGTTGCGATGCTTCAAAAAGAAAGCACTAATAAAGGATAGTGTTATTGCGACTCACAGCAACTGGTCCTTCAATCCTCATCAGCGGTACCTTGGGAAAAACTACTGATCCTTCAGAAATAGAATATATCTCAATATCTGAACAGTCAAGTCTTCGAAGGTACTCAAAGAAGCCATCCTACATAATCCATTTATATAAGCACTCACAATTCTCAGCATTGCAAAAAAATCTTTAAAGTATACAGAAACATATTCCCTGAAGAAGCACTCCATTCTCCCACATACTTTCCCTTTTAGATTTCCCAATCAATTTTAATAAGTCGGAAGTGCTAATACTTTTTAAATACCACAATAGTTTCATTAAAGATTTACTTTTACACTTCTCGATCGAACTTCATCTTTTAATCTATTTGTCTTCAACACAAAAGCCAAACTATGGGCCCACATGCTCCTAAACAAATATTGAACAGCGCATACTAATATTCTGTTTTAAAATTGTGCCAAACAAGAAGTGAATAAACAAGATGGAACGATGAAGTAGTATAAAGCATGACCAGATGGAGCATCAGTCACAGCTTGATTATCTCAAACATACTGGGATGACATGTTCATGACATAGGCAGGAATTCCCAAAGAAAAAGTACCGTTGCATTAATTGTTTATGACCATATTTTGGCCAATGGAAGATAAACGCATCAAGAAAGCATTTGTTCCCAAATTTTACAGACAATTTGAATAATAACCTTAGAAAAATCCAAAAACAGAGGATAATAGAAAAGGAGAAAAGGACACATGATATCTTAAATCAGATAGCAGAATTCAATATATCAGCACCAAAATTTAACTTAATCACACATTATGTGATGCAAATCAAGATAGCAAGATTGATATCAAGAATGGGGTTGTGGGCCATCTTGGATATGAAAGTTTCCAATCACCCACAAAGGGCTCAATGTATGATGGAAGATTCATTAAAAGAGACCATTCTTGATATCAATCTTGCTATCTTGATTTGCATCATTATGTCTCCATATTTGCTTGTTAATAACAACTTTACCTCACATGACGAGGGCAACGATAACCTGATAAAAGCTATCTCATCCTCAGTAAATTTAAAATTAGCTATAAACTTAATGCACTCTTCTAAACCAGCAAATATTGTATATTCGCCACCAAACGGATTCCTCCGAAAATACAAGTCAAACCTGAAAATACAACCAAATACTTAAAACAATCAGATTAATCCGCTTGCTCAGCAAACAGCTAAAATTATCAAAGTTCTTCAATGAAACATCAGCTTTGACCATAAAGTAAATGATAAATCACATCAGAATTCAGAACATCAAATGAAACGATAGTGAAAATGAAGAGGAATTAAAATCGAAATTGAATACTTACACAGCTCGTTCATTGTGTTTTCCAGCTTTCCAATAAGCATAGGCCATAGTAAACTGATAGAGATCTGTTAAAATAGGCGTAACCATAGGATTGGTCGGTCCATCAATATTGGCACTCTCAGGCCGGCCATTAGGTATAGTTTCAGCCATAATTATCCTCCTCTGCGAAAATCCTAGGGTTAGCGGAATTGAAATTCGGTTTTACAGAACAGAGAGAATTTGTTGAGACCGTTACAAACAAAGTTGAGAAAGGACGAATGAATATATAGAGCGCCAAGGATTAGATCGGACTTATTAAAGCTTCATTCTTTGCTTTTGCCTTTTTAACTTTAGAGAATACTGAAAAGGCGCACCCCACTTAACGCCTGGCGGCTTGGATTGATGTTTGGGTTGGGTTACTTGGACTGGCAAGTCTTGTTTTTACTTTTTGTCAAAGAATTGGACTTTGAAGTCCACACAACAAGTTGGTCCTCCGCTTTATCTTTTTTCCCAAAAATGAGGGCAAGCCGGCAAGGGAAGGAAAAAACGGCACCGCGGAAAATTTAACTTTCATCAATAAAGTGAGAATTCAGGTGATCAATCAATTTAGTTATTAAAATTCTCTTCTCTATTTTATTTAGCTAGTGTTTGGTCATAGATTTTGGATTAGATTTTAAAATTTTATGTTTAAATATCTAATTAATCATGAAATTTGATAAGATTTTATTTAAATCACAAGTTTTTGAGAGAAATTTCACTTTCACTCACAAAACTTCAATTCTTTAAAATACTTACATACTTGGCAAAAAATATGATATTATTGAAAGAAAAATCTATATATGCAGTATTTGTATCAGATGAAACTATATTAATCATTATAAAAAAATTTAATACACCGACATAGCTGGCTAGAACTCATATAACTTACTTCAATTAATTTGAAATTAAAATGAGTAACTATTATTCTTATTAAAAAGATTATAATTTAGTCATACAAATCTCTTGCACCATACATAGAATTTTCATTGTTTCTTTTCTTGTCCCCTATCATCATAAAGAGGTCTTTTTAGGAAATAAGGAAACTAAAATTCTTTTGCATAATGTAGACCAATAAATGTCCTATTTTTTTCATTCATCACAAAAAAGGAATAGGGGACTTGTGGGCATTATTATTCCAATTACAAAGTTGCAATACATCAAGGCCACTGCTTTAGTTTCTTTTTCTTTTTGTCTGTTCCCCTTGCTAGTGTCAACATTAAGCTAACAAGGATTTTCCATGCGTCCAAAAATAATAGGCAAATGAAATGAGACAAATTTAATTTAAATACGTATTCTTAATAATAATCGATGAAAAGGAAGTAAAATGGTTAACGCATTTGATATTTTTATATTTCTTACTTAGGTTGTGTTTGCACATGATATCTTTTCTATAAATAATTTTTTTTTGGCAAAGTTGTATTAAGACAATTTAATTACTCATCTCTCCCTTACCAATTGACACGTTCAAAATATATTTCCTATTCTTGGTCGACATGATTCCAAGTTAAGTGATTAGACGAGAATTTATCTTTATATTGCTTCAAGTCAATCAACTTCAGTTTTCTTTTCCATTTGCAGACCATTCTTTACGGAATAAGAATTACTTAAATTTTGGTTCTTCAATTTTTGACCATTCTTTATGGAATAAGAATCACTTGAATTTCTATTCTTTAATTTTTGTTAGATTAACGCGCATCAGTAAGGTAATAATTTGAAATTGAAACTTGAAAATTTGAAGTTATATGCATGTTACTTGGATTTTTTTTGAATTTTTGTGAGTGAAAGTCTCAAAACCCAAAAACTGGCTCATACCGGTTTAAGGAAACTTGAAAATATCCAAAATTTATGGCCAAAAGTTATCTAGATAATCTGGCGATGTTTGGCATATACTTGGTTTCAGTGTGCATTATTTACACGCCAAATTAAAAAAGACAAACAAGGTGAAAATTAAGGTGAATACATCCTTCATATTCATTGAGTGAAGAATTTTCAAACAACTGAACAAGTAGCCTGAAAAATGCTTTTATCAGGTAAAACATTTTACCTATAAATGACAAGCACTTCAAAATGAGTTTTGCATTGCTCTAGAATACCCTCTTTTATACCTCAATTTGATATTTTCAAGATGTAATATAGCGTGTCAAGTGTTAACGCAATGAAAAATTATTGAATGAAAGAGAAACGGTAGCAACTGTTTAAGTAAACTATCACAGCAATGATCTAATTTTCCTCAAACAAGAAAAGAAGAATGTATAATCTTTCAAGGAAGACGTGTGTATATAAACTTACAGGAGTTACTGTTTCTTGTGAGTAACCCACTTTAGTTCATCCATTAACAAAGATTACAAGCATGAAGCATGTATGAGCGGATCCAGAGTGCTATTGGTTCATGTGAATCAATTACCTTTTGCCGGTTCTATCTTATATATAAATATTTGAACATGAGTCTAATAGTTATAAAGATATTAATTTGAGGTCTCTGTTAGAATCCATAAAATTCAAATCTTGAATATGTCTTTGGTAGCAACTGTACCATCTTCAGATTAGTTGGACGCATATGAGAAAATAGTAATCACGAAACATTTTCTATGCCTAGTAGTAATTTTCTTATTTCATAACAAGATAGAAAATAGTCCAATATTTACATTTATATTCCAACTTCTCCGCAGAAGCAATGCAGATGTGATTCATTCAATACAGTGGCTTTTGAGCCCAAAAGTTAACAACATTAAACATCCTAAGCAGCAAAACACATGTCTCATTACTTCGACAAAATCCAGCAAGTCGATGCAGGCCAAAATTTCAGAAGTTGCTGCATTCATCTTAGATAATGTCAACATAAGTACTTCCAAAGTGACTAACAATAGAACAAGGAAATTTAGGAATAAAGATTAAAAAAAATTCATTGCTATGGAAGAGCACGGGTGTTAAGGTGAGTTCACTTACCTATACAGTTGTGGGGAGAGAAGTTGGTCGCAATCCAGATTGGTTTCATTCACAGCACCAAACTGATATCGAAGGAAGCAGGCTTCCCGAGTGTTTCTCTTCAGGTTAGATGCATCGATACTATCAAAGGGAACTGAGAATGCCACATTTGCTCCTATAATACAATGAAACAGAAAATGGTAAAGAGACCTGGATACAAGGCAAAAGTTATCAATTAGGCAAGGATGTCAAGCAAATAATCTACCAATTGATGCAGTTTTGGTAGTTCGCTCATTCATTCCATATAAAGGTAAGCAATCCTCCCTCCAAATTTCCTTTACAAACAGAATGTAAATGTCAAATGGTTATATAAATTGATTCCTTAATCTGCAATTCCGCATCCTCGTTAAAAAGGGCATTCCAATAGGTTGTGTATACAACAACATACCTTGCTGGTAGATCTTGAGAGCTGAAAGGGATCAAGGTGAGTATTCATTGATGACTCTGGCTCAAAAGCACTGTCTGAATGGTTAACATTTGACATAGTTACCAGTGGTGTTAGCTTAGATTCTGTATAATTTTCAGTTGGATTGAAACTGGCATTTAACGAGGCGTCCACTTTGGCATTTGAGAATCCGTTCCCCTCGCATAAACCCATTTTTGGCTGGGAGAGTTGATTTTGTTGTAGCATTCGTGGAAGGCCAAGAGGATACATGTTTAACCCGTTTCTCATTGTCAACATCTAAAGATTAAAGTACATTGTTATGCTATAATTATAAATCATATAACTTAATCGAATTAACTAGTGTTAAATGAACAGATAACCAGATCTAGAACCAATCTAGGAAATATCCTGATCAATTGAGTCAAATAACACCACATGTTCTTTGCAACTATCTGAACTTTGAATTTCACAAAATTTGGGTCACTCAACACAATATCCTATCCAATTTGCTAATTATTTGTTGATCTCTAAGATACAGTATTCTCTAAAAATATATTTCACAGAAAATAACTCCCCATCATACCATATAAATCACATGCAGCAAATTAAAACAGAAGCACCAAACCTGTACTTGGAGCTGAAGCTGCTTAAGATACTCAATGGCTTCATCAAGCATTGAAGCCTTGTCAGTCTGTCCAGAAATCCATCAGAAAATAATTAAATCAAAATCTTTAAGTGTATATTGATAAGCTAAAATTTATGTTCTTTTTACTAATTTCAAGACTCATTCAAAATTGCTAAACATGCAACTCCTCACCTTATTTGAATTTGGAATAAGTTTTTGCAATGCTTTCATCTTCTCATTAATCCTGCTTCTTCTCCTCTGTGAATCATATTCAAGATTTAAACTTAGCGAGTTCAACTCCTGAAATCATGGGTTCAGACAATAATAATCATAAAAAAAAACTTAATTAACAAAAAATAAACAACCTTTTCAGACAAATTGTGCACTTCAGCGGCTCTGCTTCTCTTGGAAGTGTTACGAGATGGCGGTTGAACTGAAGCTTCCGCCCCCAAATCCTCAGTACCATCCTGCATATTAAAAAAATCACCATTATACATCACAAGGAATAAGAAATATACCAGGATCGGACAGTGATAAAATAAACATCAAATTCGGAAATAAAAACTAACATAAACTAATTAATCAAAACGAATTAAGTAGGAAGTGTAGAAATACCTCACTTTCACATTCATACTCATCCGGATCGTTATCCATGGTCTCAACAGATGACGAAGAAACATTAGTTGCACTTGTAGGCACATTAAAAGCCCCATAAGAAGACGAGAAAATGCCGCCAGCTGATGAATTCATTATGGATGACAAATCGCCATGTTGATTATTATTAGGCATAAGATGAGGTAATGATGAGGAATACTGCATTTCATTACCCTTCAGGGCCATAAAATTGGATGAAGACGAAGAAGGAAGGAGAATATGACGAAGAAACACAGAAATATCATCCGGTTCAGGGTCAGGATCAGTCAAAGAAAAAGAAGTAATATTAGCATTGTGATGATAACCATTGTTGTTCGCCATAATTGTATAGATATGCAAATATTTTTTTATCACAGCAAGATCAAGTTCAACACTGAGCAGAACAAGTTAATTTCTTCTATGTGCAAAACTCAGTTGCACACTCTTTTATATCTAGGAGTAGGTGACATTTTTTGGGTATATGCCCCGAACAAGCGTGTATTTATTATTAGCCAACCATACCATGCTTAGGTAACTTAAAAGTAGAGACAGACATAGGCCAGAGTGGGCGGATTCGCATTAAAGTGAATAAACCAATTGAATTAACGTCTTATTTGGAGTATATACTTGTCATATACACCTAATAAATTACTCTAATTACAGAAAAAGAAACAGAGTAGGGGTAAACTAGCAAGTTGATTAGACTTTGACTGGTCTTCTTTTGGTTCTGAGAACTGATGCATTAGGGAAGTTGGTAAACTGCTAAAACTAAAAGAAAGAAATTGACAGGGTTGATAGGAAAATTGTTACTTCCGTTGTACCAATTTAAATCCAAAAGACTTCACAATTTTTAATTAAAATCACAAGATTCAAAAATATTCTTGTCGAATCAAATTAAGCACATAAATTATGACAGAGGGAGGGAGTAGTTTTATATCGTGACAGTGTCAGGTGAAGCCAACTTTCTGGCACACGTGAAGCACAATTGTAGACATGCTCTTCAACTAGCTCAGTTCCAGAGAGAGTATATAAGTTCCACTTTTATCGAACACTGTTCCATTTCAGTATCCATTTGTGCTCTCTTTTTTACTTCTCTCTATGTTTTCTAAAGTATTTTTACTCCACGGTTGCTGCTTACCACTTCTGGTCCGAAATAACTACTGTACCAACTTATGATTTTAGAATATATGAAGTTGATTTAATCTAATTTAATTTTAAAGACTATTTAAGTTGATGACTCTCCATAAACAAAAAGTGGCACATTAAGACCAGAGTGTATGTATAAGGTTTTAGATATATTTTTAAAAAAAATTAATATAACATTAATTTTTAGATCTATCGTAAAGTTACCATATATTTCTTGTAATTTTTTAGATCATTTATTGAAGCAACTATGATCAATTTTAAAATTGATTAAAATTGGGACATAAAAAATGTAATATTCAAAAAAGAAAAAAGTAGAACTCCTATTTGAAGTAAAGGGGAAAAGATTGAATGCGCAAATTGAAATTTTGTTTGGACATATATTTAACTTAAAGTAAATTTAAGAAAATGTGAATGGAATTTAATTTTTACTTTTTTTTTCAAATTTTAAACTAATTATTTTTATAATAAAATCAATAAGTTGGGCAATATTTAAAAAATTCATATAGACAAACGGCTCCTAATTAGTTTTTTTTTTGGTTTCTCGTCTGAACAGAGCCTTATTCGAGAGAACGCTCCCTATCAAAAAAAAAATTATACCCAACACTTAAAATCAAAACTTCTAATTAAGGAAGAAAGAAGTCTCGCTACACCACATCATTTGGTGGTATTTGAAGCAAGAGAAAGGCAACATTAATAACCATAGTTTTCAGCAAGGCCAACCAACTCCATTTCCTTGTTTCAATTGATTGATAGCCTTTATAGTCGCAGGCTATGTATGTAGGGAGTTAATTTGATGAAGAAAACACGATGTCCTGCTTTTTCTTACTTACCAATTCAATGTAATGTGAAAAATAGCAGCAGAAAATCATTTGATTCCTCAATTATATTGACTAGTCGCTTTCCAAAATAGAGTTAGCTAATCAGTTACCTAAGTGGTACTTTCTCTTCATTTTTTGATCTTTTGAAAATGAAGGTAAATGAATAGTAAACTTTATTGATACAAGTACGTTACTCCCGGTGGTCAAATGGATATCATTTATTAAAAAATTATACGATATATATAAAAATAATACAAAATATATTTATCGCAAATTACTTTTAGTATGTATGTATGTGAGTAAATAGTTTTAATCATTAACGTATTTGCACATTTTTGTGATATACCAAATGGTTTTCTCTACATATGTTGAGAATTATGTTAAACTAGTGAATTCATCCGCGCTTCGCGCAGTCATCAATAACACAAATAATTTACTAAATATTATTTGAATAGAAGAGATATTATACATATAAAAAATGTATTTTTATGTATATTTAATAATTTTAGTTGAAATTTTTAAATAATTTTTAAGAATTTTTTTCTTACATAAAAAGAATATAAAATAATTATATTATACCTTCCTATAAATGTATAGATGTATAATTTGGTTCCATAGGAAAAAACCTGAATTTTTTTTTACATGTAATCGTCTTCTTTAGAAGTAAAAGAACCTCTTGTAATTTGTAATGATTTTAAAATAAATAACATAAATACACTATTTTTCAAAGTAAAAAATACAATAGAAGAAGAAATAAATAAATATACTTTTAAAGAGTAGATTATATATATTGGGTTTGTTAAATATAATTAATATACTTTTAATGTAAATAAGTAATGGTTACAATTAAATAGTGAATAATGTTTTTGAAACTGTACATGATTTTTATAACGTGAAAAAATATAATTAACGTTCTTGTTCTTAGAAAGTCAGTCAACTAATAATTTAATTTTAAAACATTATGAGCATGTAAGACAAAATGAACTCAAACAATGGTGACCCACAATGCCCTCTTCTCATATTTATTCTATATTTAGGCTATTAATCCAGATACAATATATATTTGACTAAATATACATACATCATCTTCTTATTTTTGAATTTTAGAGATAAATCTAGTACTAATTTATAATCCCCCAGTATAAAACAAACTTATACTTAGTTAATACTTTATGTTATTCATTTGTGTTGTTAAAT
>JAJONR010009113.1:0-31958 GCA_029582245.1 Solanum etuberosum
AAGGAATTGAGTTCTCTCTTACTTTTTTTTTTTTTTTTTTTTTTGTTGTTTCTAATTCTCTTCTGTTTGATGAAATTGGAGTACTGTTTTTGTGCTGCTGTGTTGAAACCAGTAAAAAGAGAGAGAGAAAAAAAAAGAGGAGGAAGTAAAAGGGTCAGATTTTTGTGTGAAAGGAACAAGCTTGGAATTAATATTGTTTTTAATTTCTAGAGATGAGAAGAAAAAAAGAAAAAAGAAACTTAGTTGCTTGGACGTCAAGTTTAGTTATCTTAATGTGTATATATACACATGTACCAGAATAAATAATACTTTCTCCGTTTTAATTTATTTGTCCTGTTATTTTAACTTGATGTAAAGTTAAGAAGGTAAAGAAGATTTTTAAATCTTATGATATTAAATAAAAGAAATGTCAAATGGATCAAAATGTTCTTTAATTTTTTATCTTAAACACTTCGGGTGGAAAGTTGAAATTAAAACGGAGAGAGAACTTTCAAGTCAGCTTTTCATACTATTCCAATTTCCATAATTCTTAATCTATATTTATAATTTACACATTTAAATTTAGCCAGATTCTAATTATGCAGGTACACAATACCGGATGAAAAAAGATTCGTCCTTTACTAAAAATAAAGGGTTTATTTACTTGACCTAATGAAATGAAATATGAGTTTAATAAGTATAGTAGAGTGTGTGTGTGGGGGGGGGGGGGGGCAGAAAAATTCTTGTGTAGGACATTTCACCTCTTTTAGGTTCATCACTCTAACAAGAAGAAAGAGATAGAGGGATATAATTAGCTGCAGTGTCAACCTAGAGTATTCTTAAAGCTATAATAATATATATAAGATAGATTGGTAATTGAAGGTTTTGTATATATATACGTACGTACCAACAAATGTGAAAGTAACAAACGCTGAATTATAACCTAACTTATCTTGTATTTTTATACTCTTTCTTTTCTTTGCGTGATCGAGTGATATGATGAATAATTAATGTGATCCATCCACTCTTAACCATAAGTTTTAATTTCAAACTTTAAAAATGCAAAGTTTTGTATTAGTTAGTGTTTTCGATCATCTGACATTTTAATGAGCTCTACACAAAATGAATTCAAATTAATCGGACCAGTTTGTATTGATATATATATATATATATATATATATATATATTATTTGAGGTATATCCCTGCATAGTCATTATATTGAACATATTGTTCATGGTCTTTGATTCCCTGAGTATACTTGATTCGACCATTTTCCAATAAGGTAGAATCCAAGATATTAGTTAGAATCCAAGATGAGAATTTATTGGATTTTTGGTGGAAAATTTCGAAAGAGGCATAACAAGCATAACTTTTTACTCGAAAGTTCGACGGACGAGCAATTCATTTTGGCGGAAATTAGATTCATAGAACTTTCTTTTGATAACGACAATAGAAAAATTCTAACTTTTCATATTATAAACCAGCTCTTATAATAAAAAATTATTCTTAGGTTCAAATTTTAAGAATGAAAAGTTTTCTATTAGTTAATGTTTTTGATCATTTGGTCATTTAATAAGCTCTACAATCTACACAATATGAATTCAAATTAATCGAGCCAGTTTGTATTGATATATTATATTTGAGGTATATCTCTGCATCATCACTATATTGAACATATTGTTCATGGTCTTTGATTCCCTGAGTAAACTTGATTCGACCATTTTTCAATAAGGTAGAATCCAAGATATTAGTTAGAATCCAAGATAAGAATTTATTGGAATTTTGGTCGAAAATTTAGAAAGAGGCGTAATAGGCATAACTTTTTACTCCAAAGTCGAACAGATGAGCAGTTCATTTTGGCGAAAATTAGATTCATAGACCTTTCTTTTGATAACGACAATAGAAAAATTCTAACTTTTTTCGCATTATAAGAACTTGTAGCAGCCGACACGTTAAGGGTTTATTGGATATTAGTATTTTGTAGGTCGTTGTCTAATCGAAATGGTAGTCATTAAATAATTATGAAACTGAAACTTATCAGAGAAGCCACGCAATATGAAGCTTTATGAGGAAGCTTTGGTTTTTAGGGTTTTACTTTAACGTATGGACAGAATTATTTTTTTTGCCAGGATATATAATACTGATTTTATATTGTCATAGATAATTCAATCGAATTTTCTTGTACTTAATTACAAAGATCAAGAACTTTACTTGTAATTTTAATTTGATCAATTATTATAACATTTCTTTGGGTTTATTTGGTTGGCTTACTTGCAACTAGTAATTAACCACAAGTAATGACTGTAATTTAGTAGATTCCAAGTAAATAATAATTTGAAACAAATCAATTAACATTCAAAAGCTAACTAACGATATGAATCCTAAATGTTAATTTCTACGTTCACTCTTACTTGTTACGTTTTGTTTTACAAGAGTCAATTTGATTAATTTAAATTTAAAATTTACATATTTGAAAACTATATAAAAAATACTTTAAGTTGCACTCCTTCTCGTGTTAATATGACGAAAAAACAATGTTAGTCAAAATTTGTGCTTTTTAACTCTTAATAAGCAAAACATGGGGGAAAAACACTATACACAGTCACTATTGTAATTAGCCCTTGAACCTTCAATTGAACTTTTATTAAATAGCCTTGACTTTTTTTATTAAAAAAAAATTTAGCCCTTGACGAACTTGCACCTTCAATTGAACTTTTAGGCTTGACCTTTATTCCTTTTTGAGGAATTTTAATGACCTGATATTATCTTTGGAACTTCCCCTTGCATTGATTATTAATCCATGTGTATTAGTGTTAGTATTATAGAAAACCGAATATATCGATAATTTTTAAAAATTGCAGCAAAATTTTGAAGTATAATAGTATATTATAATTGAATATTTGAACACATGATAAATAATTTCTATCGGATATTTTTGGTACATATTTCGGAAAAGTTTCTTCATAGGTTCACAAGCGTTCACTATCTAGATAAGTTAATCACACAAATAATGACACCCTCTTTAAATACACATCATCAACAAGTGGAACATGCATAATTTTCTATAAATTATTCATAAGGTTGATGTGCATAATTAAAGAAGTTGACATATTTTAACTGATTATCTTATCTACGTAATAGATATTTAAAAATACGCTACACTAATTTTTGAATAAAAAATTTCTAATAATAACAATTATCATATTTCAAATGCTCAATCGAAACATGTTATTATTGAAATTCAGTCATAATATTGACCCCCGAAGGTATGTCATAGTGGGCTTTGAATGAGTATGTACAGATTCCCCATATCTCACACCTGAAAAGGGCTTTGACCCGTTTGGATACTCAAATGAAATAATAATGTGGTGGAGTAAAAGCTTTGAGCTTGTTGAACGGCCGCGGCAGTTACAGGGAAATCAAAGCCCCTTCCACCATAACAAGGTTTTTTGGAATGAAGAGGTAAGTTAAATCTCAAAACTTATGGTTACCAAACTAATTTGTGCTTGATATATTGATGTTTTATTAATATGATTTGCAAATTTATCAGTTGTGATTTTGTCAATTCAATCATTGTTTTGAGTGTTACAAATATGTAAGCAGCAAAGAACAGAGCACTTAAATTATAAAATTGTCCCCTTATCCTAGGAGTTGGTATAGTCTGCACTCTGCAGAGTGTAGACAACTATATGCTTGGAGAAACTTTAAGAGGAGGCAGAGCCTATAGCAATCAGAAAAATCTGGTTGCTACTGATCTTTAGGGACTAGAATCAAACTTTTAGGGACTATTTTTAGTTGTTAATGCCGGGTTCTGTTGTAGTAAAACCTAAAAACTAGCTTAGGAGTGGAAGATTGTACAAGAACATATAATGAGAGAAACACCCCATCTCTGTACCAGTGTGTCACACTTAGAAGCCCCACATGCTTAGGCTTGTCAATTAGAGGGTAAAACAACATACCATGAAGGTCCCAACAACATTATGATACTCAATAACATGGATGGATCTTGCTCTTATAGCATGTTAAGACAATGACCTTGGACCTAACTCAATTCCCAAGTTAGCTCACGAGGGAGGATTGTCCAAGACTATATAATGAAACAGATAAACAACCCATCCCTCAAACAAGGAAGGACAAGACACTAAGATAACAAATCAGTGAGGAGGGCTTTGTCCAAGTTGGAGCTCCATGTTAGCAACAATATAATTCTTTAAAGCTGGTTTTATTCGAGGAGAAGGGCTTAATTGCTACACTTGTCTAACAGCAAGGACAATTTTGGTCCAAAAACAAAATGGACAACAAAATTGTGTTATCTCAGTAGTTTAGACTTTAGAGGTACTTTACACTTTTCACAATACTCAATGATTGTATTAAAATAAAAGGCCCTGCTAAGGCGTAAAAACTAATTGTCCCTCATTTTGATTAAGGAATTGACAACAAAAAAAAATAATAGTGAGGTTGAGAGACATTGTTATCAGAGTTAAGTTTCTATAGACACCATGATAATGAAAGAGTTGAGCATGTGATTTTAAATAGAAATTATGAAATAAGAAGTATCGATTACAAAGTAAAATGCAAAAAGAAAATAACTATAGTGATGTGCTGAAAGATAACGGAGCCACTGAGACATACAATTTATTTCATTTGGGAGAAATAGGATTTAAATGTTAAAGGGAGATTAAGTTCTTCGCCTATGAAATTGTAGGCGTGGTTGACACACCAAATTTAAAGCTTGAGCCTCTTAGCTTTTCTTCTGTGATATGATCCATTCTTTCTATCATGTTAGATGTTAGATGATTCTTCCAATCTCCGGGATTACCCTTCCTGAAATAGGCATTGTTATTTATCTGCAAAGTGGCTGTTGGCCTATTCTTCCCATTCTTAATCACCTCCAAATTGCTCAAGTTGTCAAAACTACATAATTTGACAATCTTTTCTGGTACCCCTTCTCCCTCTTGGTCCCTTGAAAATGGTTTTCCCATGAACTCAGCCAATTTTCTCACGTAGAACAACGTGTCTTTTGTTAATTCTTCATATTTGAGAAACAATAGTGATTCTGGCTTGTCTAAACTTTGTTTCCAATACCCCAAAATATGATCCCGGTATGGTCCCCATATTGCTTTCCCTTCACAGAACAACTCGAACTCTTCCTCAAAGGAAATTAACGATTCTGTTGCTTCATTCGACTCTCCTTGCTGCAGCCACGTAAATCTTTGCATGAAATGCCAAAGAGAAATAAAAGTGTCCTTGGGTTCCCTACACAAGTAAATCATCTTTGTACCTTCCAAAGATTGGACAGATTTGGGTAAAGCATTGAAGGGCAAATGAGTGGCTATAAGAGGAATATTTTGAGCGTCTATACTGTAAGGATTTTTTGGAGAATCAAATTCCAAGGAGGGGATGAGAACGTGAGGAAGATTAGTGAGCAAAGGGCTGTTTTCCATATTAAAATTATCTCTAGTTGCAATCGCGTAACACAGAGCTTTGAGCCATGTGCAACCAGTTTTAGGAGAACTGCACATGTATATATCGTTCCGAGAAGACTTAAAGTTTTCTTGTGCTGAAATGATAGCTTGAAGCATTAAAAGGGGATACCAAAAGCCTTGGTATTGATACAAATCCATGGAATTATTCCTTCGTTTTTCCTTTGGAAGAGTTGATATAAGCTTCTTGAATTTAGAGTCTGCTTCTTCTTCTTCAGCAACAAGAGAGAGGTTTTTGGTCATGGTCTTGATGGGGGAAGAATCCATGAAAGTTGAAGCAAATATTGGCTATAGCTAGCTTATAAGGGAATAAAGAGAAGATAATAGGTGAATCATGGATCAGGAACTATAGGGCCTTTTATAATGAATTGGGTTGTGAGAGGTTAACTCTTTTTTAGTAAAAGGGGATAAGTAAATCAATTAAGTTTTGGGATGTTTCATGAAGTGCTTCTGTCGGAGTTAAACTTCTGGTTATTTATATTTCGATAAAAAATATCTCTTGTTTTTCATTCTAATTTCGCTAAGAATGAATACTATGATTCTTGTTTCGAACAAACATGAATACAACATCTATAGAGCTATTCGATTAGCTATGGCACCTCGCGCATTATCCTAGGATGTCCTAAATTTCCTTTTTTTCTTTACAAGATATTTCTTTGATTTTATACTACCTTTTATTTTACTCTTAATGGCATGTTCAAAGTTAAGGGTAATGGGTATTATTGGTACGTTTCAAGTTAGACACTCACATATACAATGAAACAAAGAGAGAGAATCGATTAATTTCACGGGATACCTGTCACCTTCCACCAGCAATAAATAGCAATAGATACCAGATAACTTTATTAACCAAGATTAGGATAGTTGGAAAGAATCACCTAATATTCTTTTTCTTTTTTAAAATTTTTAAAAAGTCTAACTTGTCGAATATTAAAATGTTTAATTAAGGTTTAAGGCTTGACATCATCTTAACCACACTATAGAAAATATAGAGGGAATAGAAAATGCAAGAACAAATATAATGCTAATAATATGTTATATTTATTATTGTCCATCTCTTTTGCACGTATTCAAAATAATTGTCCTAAGAGTTACTATGATAATTGAAGTCATACTCTTTAATTTAATCATAAAACTTTTCAACATCTAGTTCCTCCATGCGACTATGTCTATCAAATACTCAAGTTAATCAAGAATCATTTGAAATATATATATTTCTCTTTCTTTTGAGATTTTTCTTAATTTACTTATAATTCACATTGAAAAAGTCTTACATTGGAACTAAAACACTTTTTAAAAATTTCATATCTAGGACTCGAACTAATCAAAATCTTTGATCAAAGATAAAGTAGTTACTGAAAAAGTCTTACATTAGAAGTGAAGCACTTTTTAAAAATTTCATATCTAAGACTCGAACTAATCAAAATCTTTGATTAAATGCTTGACATGTCATTCAATTCCACTAATAATTTTATAGCATCTACTTTGTCACTGCTTAAAATATTTTCTGCTTAAATTTGACTTTCAAATAACAAAGCTCTGATATGGCTGGATAACTTCTAAGTAAGGTAGTTGATGTAGTTATTAGGGTATATAGTATATACTATTAATAATGAATTTAGACGTAGTATTTTAACAATTTTTAAGATTAAATATTTAAGTAAGAAATGTGAGGATATATACTATTAACCATGCATTTAGGTATAGTATATTATAATAATTGTGATGATTAAAAATCATAGTGAGAGATTGTTGGAATATATACATTAATCATGAGATTTATTTTATGAACCATGTGTTTAGATATATTATTTATTATAGAATAATTGTTTATTTAATTTTAATAAAAGGTTTAATAGATTCTGTGATTGTTTATTCAATTTCAATAAAAGATTTAATAGATCATATATTCGTGTATGTGTTTGTTTTTTTATATAGTAGATAATTGAGTTTATAGAGTTTTAGCTTATACACAGAGGATCAAATCATCGGTTCTTATTAGTATGAAGTTATTTGTTCACAATCTAAGATGGAAATTGGATAAGCCTAAAGGCTGGCTTATGAGTAGAAGATTGTCCAACACCATATACTGAGAGAAACAACCCCATCTCTGGACCAGTGTGTCACACTTAGAAGCCCCACATGCTTGGGCTTGTCAATTGGAGCGTGAACAATATACGATGAAGGTCCAACATTAAGATACACAATAACAGGGATGGATCTTGCTCTTATAGCATGTTAAGAAAATGACCTTGGACCTAACTCAACTCCAAAGCTAGCTCATGAGGGGGGATTGTGCTAGACAATATAATGAAATAGATAAACAATCTATCCATCTAACAAGGAAGGAGAAGACACTGAGATAACAAATCAGTGAGGAGGGCTTTGTCCGAGTTGGAGCTCCATGTCAGCAGCAATATAAATTTTTAAAGCTGGTTTTATCCGAGGTAGATCTCCGTTAGTGGGGAGGGTCTTAAGTGCTACACTTGTCTAATGGCAAGGACAATTTTGGTCCAAAAACAAAATGGACAACAAAATTGTGTTATTTCAGTAGTTCAGAGATATTTTTTACCCTTTCCCAATACTCAATGATTATAATCGAATAGAAGGCCCTGATGAGGCGTAAAAACTAATTGTCCCTCATTTCGGTCAAGGAGTCTACAACCAAAAAAAAAAAACTAATGAGATTAAGAGACATTGTTATCAGAGATAAGTTTCTATATACCTTGATAAATGAAAGACTTGTATGTGTGATTTTAAATAGAAATCATGAAATACGAAGTACTGATTACAAAGTGAAATGCAAAAAGAAAATAACTATAGTGATGTTCTGAAAGATAGCGGAACCACTCAGACATACAATTTATTTCATTTGAGAGAAATAGGATTTGCCTATGAATTCGTGATGGTTGACACACCAAATTTAAAGTTTGATCCTCTTAGCTTTTCTTTTGTGATATGATCCATTCTTTCTATCATGTTATCTGTTAGATGATTGTTCCAATCTCCGGGATTACCCTTCCTGAAATAGGCGCTGTTATCTATCTGCAAAGAGGATATTGGCCGATCCTTTCCATTCTTAATCACCTCCAAATTGCTCAAGTTGTCAAAACTACATAATTTGACAATCCTTTCTGGTAACCCTTCTCCCCCTTCGTCCCTTGAAAATGGTTTTCCCATGAACTCAGCCAATTTTCTCACGTAGAACAATGTGTCTTTTGTTAATTCTTCATATTTGAGAAACAATAGTGATTCTGGCTTGTCTAAACTTTGTTTCCAGTACCCCAAAACATGATCCCAGTACGGTCCCCACATTGTTTTCCCTTCACAGAACAACTCGAACCCTTCCTCAAAGGAAATTAACAATTCTGTTGCTTCATCTGACTCTCCTTGCTGCAGCCACGTAAGTCTTTGCATGAAATGCCAAAGAGAAATGAAAGTGTCCTTGGGTTCCCTGCACAAGTAAATCATCTTTGTACCGTCCAAGGACTGGACAGATTTGGGTAAAGCATCAAATGGTATATGTGTGGCTATAAGAGGAATATTTTGAGCCTTCATACCGGAAGAATGTTTTGGAGAATCAAATTCCAAGGAAGAGATGAGAACATGAGAAAGATTAGTGAGCAAAGGGTTGTTTTCCATATTAAAATGATCTCTGGTTACAATCGCGTAACACAGAGCTTTGAGCCATGTGCAACCAGTTTTAGGAGCACTGCAAATGTATATATCGTTCCAAGAAGACTTAAAAGTTTTCTTGTGCTGAAATGATCGCTTGAAGCATTGGAAACGGATACCAAAAGCCTTGGTACTGATACAAATCCATGAAATCATTCGACCCTTTTTCCTTTGAAAGCGTTGATATAAGCATCTTGAATTTAGAGCTCGCTTCTTCTTCTTCTTCTTCGGCAACATGAGAGAGGTTTATGACCATGTTGTTGATGGGGGGGAATCCCTAAAGGTTCAATTCAACCAAATACTGGCTAGCTAGCTTATGAGAGAATGAAGAGAAGATAATAGATGGATCATGGATTGGGTTCTGAGAGGTTTATCTTTTTTCTTTAAAAAAATCTTCTTTGACTTTATGCTTTCTATTTTACTCGCAATGGCATGTTCATATATGCCATATATGATATATTTAATCCTGCAAGTCTTAAAGGGTATTAGGGCCGTCTCAACAAGATTGAAGTCCTCCACATGGTCTTAGATATTTCTTCATTCTTTGAGATTTTTTTTGCTTTGCTTACGTTGAGGTCCATCTGAATCTCAATTGCGAGAGTGAAGCGTTTTCTAACAAAAGCAATTTCATATCCAGGACTCGAACTGATCAAAACATTTGATTAAAGATGAAGAAATAGTTACCACCGTCCTCCACAACCTTTGTTGGTGAGATTCTACCTTAGTTATCACGTCCTCCCTGAAAGAAAAGTTAAAAAAATACTTAATAAATTTTATTTAAAAAAAAAAAAAAACACCTTAGTTATCACTTGACGAGTGATTCAATTCCACTATTAATTTTATAGCATCTACTCTGTCACTTACGTAGCCAGCACATGTTATTGCAATAAGTATTTCGGTTTTATGGCTTACTGCACATGTTATATGATTTTTTCATTGGAGATCGATAACATATTGTATATCATTCAACTTATATAATTGATTATAAGAAATTATTTCTTTACATTTTTCTTCGTTATTCATCAGAATGCATGTATCTCTGAAGCTCTATCTCCACTTATAACAAACAATTAAATTTTAATTCACTTATAAATATCAATCTTAGGGTGAAGACGGGCATATGAAATGAGATGGAGAGAACAAATAAGAATCGTACTATGTATCTAGGCAAAATTTATGGTTATCCGTTTGATTTAATCCATTTCAAATGAGTTGGTTATCCAATCATACAAAAGTGGATTATCCATAGTCCACTAATTGTACTTTCTTTAAAGTATGTAATGGTGTAGATACTTATAAATGAAAAATGACTTAACTTCCATACGTAAATTAAGGAAAAAATAATTGAAACTTTCTTAAATTAGAAAAATATTTTTCAAAACTTTTCTTAAATGTATCCGGACTTGAGATCCTGACCTATGGACTTGATTCAAGACTATGCATTTTTCAGGAAGAATATCTTTTAGGAAAACATAAAACTTTGCAACTTGGAAGTACTTATTTCTTTACCTAATAAGAAGTAATGGATAATATGGGTGTAATATAATCCATTTTTATTCGTGTCAAATATGAATTGGGTCGAATATTTTGTCCATTTAACTAAACACAAGTGATGAATGGAAAGAAAGAACAATCATTGAAAGTTTTGGCGTTGACTTGATATTAAAGAAAGTTAGGGTGTTGAAGCAATAATGAGTAAGAATTAAAGAGCCACCAAAAATACTGAGGAAATTTAAAAGCTGAAAATGAAAGGATATTGAGAAAATGGGCCACCGGGAGTCAGTATTAAAGCCCGAGTTAGTACTGACAAATGTACAGAGTGGGGTCAAAGGCCCACAAAGAAACTGGATTTGTAATTTGGGCCACGTGCATGGGCCTATCAAAATCTTACATGGATACGTTATTGGGAAAAGCAACCGGGTCATTTGCAGTTTTGCCCCCAACTTTTTTGCGAGCATAAATTTTTATTTTTATTTTTGTATCTCACTAAGTTATGCCCCACGCCCTTAAAGAATATTATGTCCCATTGAGGATAAGTTTGATTTTTAAGGGCAAAAATTAAAGACCAACCCATTCAAAGGATAAACCGTGCAATTAGGAAGCAATCACCACAAAAACTCGATTAAGTTAGGAGAAGACTAACCAATATTAGTCCAAATTGGGTGAGCTTTTTACACCTTCATATAAATATTGTACATAAATCTGGTGAGAAAAATTACTTTTTTACACGATAAAGCGTTTATAGATGAGTTAACTTTATGTATGCTAGTAAAATGGAGTGCATTGAATAATAAGGAATTGGGAATTTATTTCCCAACTAAATTTACTATCAACTTTGCTCAAAATCCTATTTCTTTCTCTTGTCTTTATTCTATTTACTCTTTTTCAATGAGAAGAGAGGTTTAACTCACGTACACTGAATTGAATGATAATGAATTGGGAATTTTTTTTCCAACTACCCTGCCCTTCACCAAAGACAAACTTATTGGATAAAATTCAACTACCATTTCATACTATGACGTTTTTCGAAAGTCAATTTGATTAATTTTCAAAGTTAAATTAGATTATATTAATTCGATATTTTAAACTAAAAATATAGATATTCAAAAACTACACGAAAAGTACTATAAATTGCAATTTTTTGCATATCAATATGATGAAAAAATACATTATAAAATATTAATCAGAGTTATTATCATTTGACTCTAAAAAAAAAGAAACAACGACAACTAAAAGGGGACGATAAGTTCATATTACCCATTGTACACTTAATTCTTCTCCATTTATTTTTCTTATAAATATAAAAGATATCTCCCTTCAAATATATTTAGGAATTAAGATCTTGACGCGTTTATAAAATGAAGAAAAGAAAATGTCTTTTTCAGATTTCTTATTTGTAAAAATAAAAATCTTTTTATAAAAAGGAGAAAATTTAGATCGCATTCTAGGTGACTTTCCTCTCATGAAAAATAAGATTGATTTCAGTATATTTATACCAATTTATTATGAAGTTCCAAAGTTTACCTACCTCAGATATTATTGTATGCTTCCATTTTAAAGGGTGTGAGGTGTCAAATAGTGACCACCCAGAAGAATTGTTGTATAATTTAATTAGTTAGAAATAGGAAAGAAAATTAGTTACTTATCCACATGGGAAACAAATTAAGTACAACAAATATGAATATAAGGAATTGTTGTTCCAACTACCATGTCCTTATTCAATGAACAAAACTATTGGATAATCCCTCTAAATTAATTTCAAGTTTTTAGAGGTCGTTTGATAGTTGGTTAGAGTCATGCATGTATTATTAATGTAGAGATTAATTATAAATGAACATATGCCTTATTATATACATGTATTAGTTATGTATTGATTTTATACCTGAAAAGCTTATATTCTATCTAAATTTCTTCTTTTATAAAAAAAAATACATAATTTTCTTCAAATCTAATATCAGTACCAAACCATCCTAGATGTTTCCCTAAAAACAACCTTTTTGTCTACCTTTTCAGTGTAAAGAGTAATAGGTATATACCTAATGTTTTATTTGAATTTTGATAAAGTTGATCCAATGTCTAAATTCTTTTCATTTTCTTATTAATACCAATATTTCAAATATTATAAATCAAGAAGAAAAAAAGAAAAAAAACAAGCACACGTGCAAGAAGTCTCAGATGTGGGCTACCAAATGACTAGTGTCCTTGTGGATATGCACTGGATTGTCCTCTTCCCTTAGCTATATTTCTGGTGAAATGTTTCAGATGTACTATTCCAATTTTTTGAGGTAGAGATGAACAAGCTAAGGGACCCCATTACACTTAATGAGAAACAGGGCCATAAATAACTCACCAAACTATACTACTTCCTAATAATTGGCTTCACATTCTCTTACACACTAAATAATTTCAAAATAGTAGTAATATCTTTCAAGTATTGAACCTACTACCCTCTGTTTCAATTTGATTGTCTGATTTTGATTTGATTCGGCATTTAAGAAAATGACTGATTTTATACATGTCATGTAGAAAGTTAAAACTAAAAAGTTGACTTAAAAGGAAAGAGACATTCTTTTTTAAACGGACTATAGATGGAAGTAAGTATTAAAAGCAGTAAGTTCACTTGGAACAACTAACTTTGAAATTTGCTTGATTAGACTCAAAAGAATAAAGAAAAATCACTGTCAAGGAAATAGAGTATAGGTAGGTAGCACATTTAAGATGTTTTAGTGCCAGATAGTAATAGTTACTGCAATAACTTTTCGTAGTTGGATGAGATTTTTACAATGAAAAACAAGCTTCTTCCAACTCTATTTTTTTTCCTAATATTCTTTTGTTCTCACTTTTTTTCATTCAACTTCAATTCTTTTTTTCCCATCAACCCAAACATCTAGTGGGGAAAGAATTGAGTAGTTAGCAGATGAACAGAGAAGTTAATGAGTCTCACTTTTCAAGGACAAAATTTGTTGAGACATCCTTAAGCTACACTTCCTTGATCAGATGCTTCTTCATAGTAATAAGGTGTCAACTTACCATCCTTTGAGGCAGCCTTGGGCAAGTTCCCACCACCCACTTCTTGCAACATTTTAACGACTCGTCTCATCGAGGGTCGGTTAATTGGGAGAGGGCTGGTGCAGAGTAGGCCAATGTTTAGGGCCTTGCATATCTCCTCCTTGAAACAAGTATCAAGTTTAGGGTCAATTACATGATCTACACCCTTTTGGTCCAATGTACTGCACACCCATTTCACCAGATCCTTTTCCCCGAACTCAGGATCCACAGGGCGTTTCCCCGTTACAAGCTCTAGGATGACCACACCGAAGCTGTATATATCACTCTTCTCGTTCACCCGCAGTGTGTATGCATATTCTGGAATGCAAAAAAGAATTCAGTCAACTCAGCAGTTGCAAGGAAACAACACAACAAAGAATGACCACATGAAACCGAAAATATGGGTGGGTGGGTGGGTATAAAACTTAGCAGCCGCCCACAATATAGCTATCTGTTAAGATTTCAAACATCATAAGTGGAAAGCTAAGTATATCTTTTTCTACAGTCCTAATACAGTCTTTTGTGCTTAAGAATAGCTTAATCAGAACCGTTTAACATGGTTACGGAAACTCGTGGAGCCTACTTAACTGTTCACAAACTATGATCTTAGAGCAATGGTGCACTGTTACTGCATTAGGGGGTACTCCACATATGAGCCAATTTCTATCAGAAGTTTATTAGAGTACTTAACAAATGTGGAATATCTAGGAAATATTGTAGTATATAGATCTAGCCTTCTACACAATAGATGGCACATAGCTACAGTAATACTAGATCTCATTTTTGAAAGGCTACAGTAATCCAGAAACTTACAGGCATAACAATTTGCAAGTAAAACTCAATATGAACAAATTCAACACAAACTCATGAAACTGAAAAGTGAAAAAGTTTAATCCACTAACCTGGAGCAATGTAACCACAAGACCCTGCAATAACAGACATGGACTTGATTGCCTTAGCATTGGCATCGACCGCCTTTGCAACACCGAAGTCAGCAACACGAGCTCCAAACTCACCATCCAGCAAGATGTTATTTGACTTAACATCTCTGTGAACGATAGGTGGAGCACAGTCATGATGCAAGTAGGAGAGTCCCTCAGCTGCATCCATGGCTATCTTATATCTCATAGGCCAGTCTAAAAGGCCACTTTTGCTGCTGTGTAGCAAATCACCCAAACTTCCATTAGGCATATACTCATAGACCAAAAGTTTGCAATCCCTAGTTGTACAACAACACCATAGCTTAACAATGTTCTTGTGTCGAATCTTCCCCAATGTCTCAACCTCTGCTTCAAATCCATCTTCTTGAATGCTACCTTTCTCGATATCACTACCATCATCTACTATTTTCACACTTCTCAAAATCTTCTTCACCGCAACAGTGTCACCCTTGCTCAGAACAACCTTGTAAACCTTCCCAGAAGAGCCACTGCCAATTAAGTTGTCCTCATCAAGAGCATCCAAGATTTCATACTCGTTGAAACCCAATTTATGAAACGACATCAAAGTCCATTTAGATTTATCAATAGCCCGTTTAGCTTCCTTAAAATTCTTGTACTTCCAGTAGAACCAAGCAACCCCAATAACAAACACCAATCCAGCAAGGGTGAAGAGTAACCTCAATAACCAAACATAACCAGCAGTTTTACCTTCAGCTGTTCCTTCACACAAGCCCTCAATGTCTCCACATAAACCAGCATTCCCCAAAAAGCTACTCTTATACATTTCCTTTGCATAAACAGGGGGAATATCACCCGAAAGGTCATTATTCGACAAGTTCAGCTGATTGAGCTTCAAATTCTGCAACTCCACTGGGATTTTCCCTGAAAACTGGTTCCCTGATAGATCAAGATAATTCAAAACAGACAAGCTCCCAATCTCCTTGGGGATATCTCCAGAAAGATCATTGTTTGCCAAGTTCAATTCATTCAATTTCTTCAAAGAATGAATCCCACTTGGAAGCTTACCAGTTAACTCATTGTTGTGAAGATCAAGCCTTCCCAATTGTCCAAGAATCACCAGACTTGCAGGTAAAGGCCCAGAAAACTGGTTATCATTACCCACAAAATCAAGAAGATTTTCCAGAGAACCAATCTCCTCAGGAATGGAACCCGAAAATTTGTTCTTAGACAAAATCAAAGCTGATAAATTTGAAGCACCAGCTATAGTTTTCGCGATATCACCGGAGAGTGAATTGTCCATGAGCTCAAGCAGAGAAAGGTGTGGCAGACCCCAGAACCCCTCCGGAACATCACCGGATAACTGGTTGTGAGCCAATCTCACTCGCAGTAAGCTCCGGCATTCACTCAAACTCGCCGGAATTTCACCGGAAAGTAAGTTATTTATCATCAAAAGCTCCTCCAACAACCCTTTCCCACACAAATTTTCCGGAATTTCACCAGAAAAATTGTTTTCTGACACATCAATCCACAACAAAGGTGAATTTTTTCCAAGATCTTTAGGAAAACTCCCATTAAAACGGTTGTGAAAAAGGCGCAACTCATACAAGTTTGGTGAATTTGCAATGCCTTGTGGCAATTCACCAAACATCTGGTTCTCATAAAGATTGAGCGACTCAAGTGGCAGCTCACACAACTCCCACGGAATCGTACCAGTTACCTGGTTCATCGAAACGTCGATTCGCCTCAACGCTGTCATTTTCGACCACCCATTCACCGGAAACTCGCCGGTAAACGAGTTGTTATACAGCTCAATTTGCTCAGCACTAGTCAGCTCAGTGAGCCAACTCGGAATCGGCCCATCCAAGTAGTTTACAGCAAGGTCTAAATCCACTATCTTCTTCAAACTCCCCAATGTTTCAGGAACTTCCCCAATCAAATTACAGTCGGAAAGCCACAAAACCTCAAGATTCGTCAGATTTCCCAGCTCCGGCGGGATCCGACCCGTAGTAAACGGGTTGTACGACAGGTTCAGCTGCTTCAACGTCGAAACATTCCCGAGAAACGCCGGTATACTCCCGTCAAGCAAGTTTCCAACTAACCCAAGAACTTCAAGCTGCTGAAAAGAACCAAAACTCGCCGGAATATCTCCGGTAAAGTTATTACCCGACAAGTCAAGATATTTCAAGTTTGGGAGCTCAGATAAACTCGCCGGAAGTGTACCCACCAAGAAATTCTGCGCCAAATCAAGATGCTCCACTGCTTCACACCCAGAGAAATCTTCAAGAAGAGTACTGTTCACAGAGTTGTTATACAACGAAATGTAACGAAGCTTCTTCAACCGACAAAGCAGAGTCGGAAAAGGACCAGCAACATTAGCATTAGAAAGGTCCAATGATGTAACAGAGCGAGTCAATTGGTCACATGAAACACCAAACCAGTTACATGGTGTATCATCTTGTTCATTCCAGTTTGAAAGAACATTATCAGGGTCATCAAATCCAAGCTTCACATTATGTAAATAGAGACCTTCTTGATTAAGTGAGAAAATCAAAGTTGGGAGCAAAAGGGTAACCAAGATTTGAAGAAACATTATTGAAATTGAAGATTTCATTTTTGGTTTTCTGGGGATCAAGAAAGAACAAAGAAGAAGAAGAAGAAGAAAGACTGCAATTTTCTTTTTGGGAAAAGGGAGTAGTAAAAGCTGACTAAGACATGTTAGTATTAGTAAGTTATTTTTTAAGAGAGACATTTATAGTGAATTGTTTTTTTATTATTATTTTCATATATTGTCCTTTTTTTCAAATATATTTTGAATTTGGAAATGATTGTGTGTGTTTTTTCCTTTTGTTATAGTTTTCCATGAGTACAAAAAAATTGCATAAAAATCTGGGTTTTATCTAAGGGGAAACACAACCATTTTTATATATATTAATGTTTATTTATTACTATCATGTGTTATTGAAATAAATTTATTTATTTATTTTTTTGTTTTTAATTAAGGGTAAGTAGAGGAGAAATGAAAGACGAAATTAGAGAGTGAAGAATCGAACCTCATCAAATTAAATTGAAAGTTCATATAGTCAACTAACTAAGTTATTAAGATTCTCCAAAGAAACATGATCGAACTTATGATCACGTGGTTAACTCTTATATTTTTTTTCACTCTAAATGATGTATTATAAGTAATTTTAAAATTAAATCAAGTGTTTTCGTTTTAAAGTTTATATTATATTTTGTGTTTAATTATTAAAATTTTGGTTGAATTAAAACGTGTATATCATTGAAAAATTATTATTAGAGTAACCAAAAAAAAATCATATATTCAATAAGTAGTGTATATGTTTGTTAATTTGTCAGTTACTAGTACTAAACATATACTATATTGATTATTAAAACTTTATCTATAACTTTTTTAAAAACAAAATTGAAGTAGTTTCATGTGATAAAAATGGATAAAATGTAAACCGACCAAATCGATAGAAAGGTCTTTAACATTTTTGAAATAAAGATGTAGAATTTAATTAATTCATTTTGTGGTACAATAATTAATGGTGGAAATACCACAATTTATTAGCATGAACTTTCATGTTGTATGGGTCCAGTTTTTAATTAAGGTAACGTATTTATGACATCGATTCAAATTTTTAGGCTCTTTGTAAACATTGGATAACATGAGCGTTATTTTCTAATGGTTTTACATTATCAAGTGAATGCATAGTAGCTATTGATAAAATTTTGAATTATTAAAATGTTAGTGAAATGATTAATCTTTGGCTATCACAATATTCTTTCAAAGCATAATATTATAAATGAAGAGCTCAACATTGCAATTATTTTACAAGATAAATCACTTGCAAATGTTGACATGCATAATTATTCAAATATTTTACTTGTAAACTAAAATCGAATAAATTTTACACTATAATGGTAAGTAATAAAATAAAAATAAGGTACAATTTTACATCAAAACAACTTTTGACATTATCGAACGGAGTGAGAGGTGTTGTTGAATAACTTTAATAATAAGCATTGTTTTGAACAGTTCCCCCAGCTAGCAGTAAATTAAGGTTATGAAAATAATATTATGAACATGTAGATATATAAATTTAGAAATATAATTTGAAGAAAAATGTCAGCTGTAATTAGGAGTATAAATCACGACATATATTTCTCAAGGCAACTAGTTAAATGTATTCAAAATTCCCAAATAAATTATCAATATATTCCATCACAAATGATATCAGTAAAATCTCCTCATGTGTTTGACTTTGACCTATGTTTATACTAGTATTATCCTACATCTCCTCACTCAAAATTTCAAAGTTTTGATATATTTAATAACGGATTTGGAGGTAAGTTATATAGATATTCATTATGAATAAGTAATATATATCATATTTGCTAGCTAAAGTAGTTGGTTAGGAGAGGAAGTTATTTATGTATAAAATTAATACGATGATTAATAATTTAAAATTTACATAATTAATACAAATATATATTTAAATTATGAGAAAATCTATTATTTTATATAAAATAAAAGATGAAATAAATAATATATTATATATAAAAAAATTAAACTTTATAAATATTATTATATAAATATATAAAATATTTTTTTATTATTAATACTTACGTAATTCTATCGTGAAACTCCGCTGAGCGTCCCCTTATCCTTCAAAATTGGATCTCGCGTCTATTTTTATTGAGTTGTTGCAAAGTAACCTGCACATGTCTAATTTTAGAATTTAATTAATACTAATACAATATTGTAATATTAATACTAATACAATATTGTAATATTAATACTAATACAATATTGTAATATTACTGTATGAATACACTAGAAAGTGTTGAACTATTGACTGCTCTGCTACTTATTAAAAAAATCTAAACAACAATTCGTCAGTAAGAATAAAGAACAAAGGGAATTGTTTGACAGATTTACTTATATATTAATTTTTATATAAAATTTATAATGCTTGATAGTCAGTCATTAGAAAAATCTATATTATTTTTTGTAGAATAAAAAATGAAATAATTTATACTAATATTACTAATACCTGCATAACTTTAATCAGCTATCGAACGTATATAATCAACAGCCAAATGGACATGATTTCACATATATTACAAGTTGAAGTCTGAAAATATTTTTGTGAACTTGAACAAGTTACATTTGGATAATAATAGGTTTTTTTTTTATTTATTTGACAACTTTTTTTGTGAAAATAAAAATAAAAATATCGATTTCTTAAACAAACTACAACTTGCCAAGATTCACCGTCCTAGGATTTAACAAAGACAAGGAGACAAAAAAGAAGCAGTAAAAAGAGTGTTCATAGTTACCAAAGTAGTCAAAATGTCAAATACTCCCTCCATTTTATAGTACTTAATACTTTGGTCCGATGAATTTTATTAATAATTTAAATTTTTAATTTATATATTATTATTTTATCTATTTTACTAGTTATTTAGTAAAATAGTAAAAAAAAAATCAATTGATTTGCTAAAAGAATAATAATTTATTTTTAATACAGTGATCAAATAAAATGAAAGAGGAAATAGAACATTAAAATATGTCTTCCCAAAATTTACCTTTTCTCAATATATTTAGGGGCATTACCCATTTCTTGGTCATTGCAATTTTCTTTCGAATTCAAAACAAGATCCCTCTAGCTTGTAACCATATATGGCTATTTTAAATTCGTCCATACATAGAAATTATTTTAATAAGTTCAAATAATTTTCTCATTGTGTCAAACTTTCTCAAAGAAATAGTTTTTGGTCGAAACCTCCTTAGTGCTATTTTTGTCACGATTTGTTTTGAGAAGAGAATAAAACTTTAAAAAGGAAAACACAAACTAAAAAAATACTACAAAAGATATTCGAAATAATAGTAATTACACAACCAAGATACTTATAAAATATTCTCCTCCGTCTAATATTAGTTGTCCACGCTATTCTATAATTAGTTATCTCAAGTTACTTATCAATTTACAAAACTAAGATAAAATTAATTACATTTTTTCTTCTACCCTTACAATTATAAATCTTTTTTAAAAGTGTAAACAAATTCGTAAAGTTTCAAAAAAAAAGTTTCTTAAGGGGTAAATTAGTAAAACTACTCTTCTTATTTTATGTTATCTTAAGAGGTATGTAAAGGTAAAAGTGGACAACTAATATAAGCATGAGGAAATGATGACAATTGTGTTATTTCCTGTTAATAAATCTTTTACCAGTTAATTAACAGTCTATTAATTGAAATAATATTGCCATAAAGGTAAATTATTAAATAAATAAAAAGTAATAAACGACAAACTGAATTTTTTCAATAATAATTGTCAACTTAATATAACGTGATTTTTATTAGCATGCTTGTTGTCTGTTTTTTCTTCTCATTATATACCAGGCAATACTTTATAGTAAAACACTTTTTTCACAAAGTTGTTTAAACTTTGCCCTGCACATTCAAAACTGTTTTTGTTTTCTTCATACATAAATTATTACTTTTACACACCCAAAACTCATATGTATGAATATACTTTTTACTTTTCATAGACAAAATTGAAAAGTGGAAACATGAATAAACAATTTTATTTGTAATTTAAATTACTCTTTCTGTTTAAATTATTTAAACGCTTCCTAAACATATTCGTAATTTGTGAAATTAGTTAATTAATTAAGGAAGTGAAATCTAAATAGGAGAAAACGAATGATTGAGGAGGACAAAATATGAGGTAGGTGGGACATGATCTTCAATCATTTGAAAATAACTGATGCTACATAACAACATTGAGCAATTTGGTGCGGAGGAAAATATTTTTATATTTTTGCATGTTTGGTTGATTAAATTTTTTGAAAAACATATTATTGCTTTTTCTAAAAACAAGTTTTACAAGGTAAATGATTTTCCTAATGCAAGTACGAAAAACAAATTTCAATAGAACTTTCAACACAGCTCATCTTTACTCCACGCCCCCTATATCACCCTTACCTTCCGTAATATTTATTTAAATTATATACATATATTTTTACGATGATAATTTTTACTTATATAGCGAGAGACACTCACACACAAAAAAAGCCTAACTTATTTTTTTGAAAAACATTTTTCTTCGAACCGAACACCCAATTCTCTCACTTGAAATTAGTTCCATGTAACAGCAATATGTTTGTACTAATTACTACTTATACTGTAATGTTTTTTGTCCAAAAAAACCGACAGTGGTTGATCTGTTGACTAATGATGTATTAAGATTTACTAAGCACTTGAGGATTTAATTTGCAATGTTAATTACTTACATTTTACGGGGCATTAAATAATTTGGGCATCTTAATTACTTTAAACAATGCCATCATTAATAAGTACTGTACTAACCTATTTCCATGTCTCTTAATCTTCACAAATTTTATGTAATCGTGTGATCAATAGGGTAAAGCTATGTGGTCCAAGTTAATCTTTTTATTAAAATATATTAAACCACTCAAGAAAAATTATACCCAAATGCTTAAATCTCTCTAATTAAATTCACACAATGATCTCTTCCATGTGGTTTGATCAATAGGCTATAGTCCCTTTTTTTTTATATACGATTCAAGTATAGATAGATTCAAAATTTGAATATATTTGATAGGGGTACAAATTATTTGAGTGATGTAATAGTATAGCAAATAGTGATAAGGGTAAAAGTGCTAACAATAATTCTTACTATGCTTGGTAGCTAAGGGAAATTGGTGATTATTAATTATAATAATGCGTGGAATTTTTTTCATTATAACTGTCATCATCATTTTCTTTAATGTCATGGAACCAACTATAATTTCTAAAATATCATGTCTGTTACAATTTTTTCTTTCATCACATACCAGCATGTATTATGACGATACCTCATTAAATCACGCATGACTTGTAAAGAGTACACTAAATAGCAAAAAGGCTAATTACCTACGGTAAGCAATTATATATCCATGTTGTCACAGTAGTAATACTTATATGAAAGACTTGATGCAGAGATTAAGAAGCAGTAAATGATAGACGTAATTTTACCAAATTACTCTTATTAAATATAAATCATTTAAACGTTGAAAAATAAATACTCATGTATAAGTATTATACATCCCAAAATAGTATAGTGAACAAGTAAATATGAACGGCGAGTACATTTTTATATAAACATAGAAGTGCTCCGATATTTAATGAGTCTTGCTATAATGAAGTATAGCCAAACTGGTAAAGCCTATGTCTTAGTGAAGCTTCACATCACTTCAAATAGACCCTAATGTTTAAAGAAAATTGAGAGTCTTGTGACTAAGGTTTATTGCATCCAAAAATAGTACATTTTCTAGTCAAATATCCAAAATTAATATGCATTATTTTGTATCTAAAATATATATTGTATATATGTTATATATTAATATATATATATACATAATATATATATTTATTAACTTTTTATTATTATTTTGATTCAAAAATTAGTACTTTATAATCACTTTTATATTTTATCCAAACACTACGAAACTGATTAAAAGCTATTTTAATACTATAATAGGCCAATTCAAACAGGCACAAGAGGGTAAAGTTAAATCCACGTCAGTTTATTGCACATTCCAAATACAACTCCCAATAAATAAGCAAGCGTTTAGCCATAGATTTCGAGGGTATATATTGAAAAATTATCTTTAAATATCTGTTTGGATTTCTATACTTCCACAAAAGAAAAATTATTATTTTTTCAAGTAAAACATACGTTCAAATACAACTTCAAAAACCAAAATTTTTAAATTTCAACTTTAAAATCTATAGTCAAACAGAAGCTAGAAATATATTTCTTGATGCATTGTAGTTTCCGAAGGAGAAATTAAATTCCCTAAAGAATGATACGTAAAGTAATGCTATAGTATAAACTATAAAGTATCTCACAAGCTTTAACTGTTGCAGTTACCTTTCTATGTTTATGTAAAAAGTAATTTAATACTCCATCCGTCCCTAATTACTTGTCTATTTTTGAATTGACACACCTATTAAGAAATCAATAATTGACATAGTGACTTTACCATTTTACCCCTATTAATTATGAAGTGGATGAATTTAAAACTTAATATTTTTAAGAAATTCTACATTTTTTAAAGTAATTAATTGAGGGTATAATAGGTAAAAAACATTTATCCTTTCTTGATTTGTTAAAATGGACAAATAATTAGGGATAACTAAAAAAAATAAAATGTGGATAAATAAGTGGTACAGAGGGAGTATACAAGAAAGAATTTCACCTATTATCACTCAAAATAGCAAATGTACTAGATGGAAGTTTCTCTTTACTTTGACTAGGAAGAAGCCTTTTTTATTAATTACTTTTTTTGTTCATGTGCCCAAATTAAATGTCCAATGTGCTTTTTTGCTCTATATTCATGAGGCATGTCGGAAATATTTACTTCGTTTTGTTGCCCGGAGTTCGAATTTAATTTTGCACGAGGCATGTTGGAAAATTACATATTCAGAAAATATATAGGACATAAATAAATCATAATATAAGTCATATTTCACAAGATTAAAAGTACTTATTATAATGTCGAAGAACTTTATAAGTTTTAACACATCGATAATGACTAGTTTATCTTAATAATTTAAACGAGGTGTGTAAATAAAAATAAGAATTTAGAGGAATATTATTAGAGGTTCTTGGTCTGGTTGATGTGCTTTTAAAGAAATTAAAGGAGTAAAGTACATAAGAACCTTCGGATAGAGAATGGTTACGGTGGGATGGATAGAATTCTTTATTCTTAATTAGAGTTCTTAAATTCGAGTTTTGAATGTGAAAAAAACATATTAAAGAATGCTTCCCTCTCAAATAGGCCTTGTACAATGCATTATCCGATCATTAGTCAAGGCTTCATTACGAATATCGAACCTGAAAAGAAAAAAGAAAAATATGAAAGTCTTTTAGCAATTGATGGAATGATGAGGTGATCTTTTGTAAGATTATTAAACTCTCAAAAAGAAGGAAAATAGAAAACGAGAATGAATGCTAGCTCATCAAAAATCCTATAAGATTGGGAGAGATCACTAAATGAGATCTCTTTGGGACCCCATGATATATGTTTCCTTTTACAAACTTTGAGGCAAGATCAAAAACCCTACTCCAATAATAATAAAAATATATATTTTGAAGTGAAAAACAAAAAAGTAGAGAAGTTGAATAGTGTAAAGATTCTAAAAAGGCAAAGTTGTGTCAACAACCCATTTGAGTTTGTTCCTCACCCCATATTCATCATTCTCATCTTATGCTTCAACCCCACACCTACACCAATATCCTTTTCACAATTTATGTGACACTCTTCAAACTTTTTTATATCATGTTAATGTTTTAGGCTTCTTTTAAATCACAAATTTTAAAAACACATTTTTTTTCATTCTTAAATTTCGTGTCTAATCAAATATAACTGGTATAGAGCATAATATCATAACTCCAAATCCCAAAGAGGAGGAAAAGACACTACCATTTTCTTCTTCTTCTTTTTGCCACTCACTTTTTAGTATAAGAAAAGTTGAATTTCACTACTTGTTGTGGGAACTCAACTAGTTCCTTTTACTATAATATTTGTATTGTCCCAATCTCAAATAGCCTTTCTCTTCTTTTGTCACACAAAGAGTCCCTTTTTTGCTTACTACCAATGCTTTGTGAATGATTACTTTGTGGTGCCCTTTTGGGACCTAAGTAGTATCTTAATCAAACAAAAAAATTCTTTTCTTTTTTCAATTATTCAAATTTACACTTTAATACGTGCAAGGAAATTAATATTCTTTTTATTTAATATTATGAAGCAAACTCAAATTATATACCTAGTACTTACTACTATTACTATATTATCCTTTTGAGTTGGAGAGTTTCCAGAAATAAATCACATCAAATTACTACAGTTAATAATATTATGAATGGCACAATCACGTGAAATTGGGTAAGACGTGACTAACTCTGGGACCCTTTAGATTTAACCTAATGTGTTTTAATTTATATAATATATTGTGGAAACTTTCATGTGGTAGCATATCAAATCCAAACCAAACTATATTGGCATCATCACAACAATTAAGTACAAATTATTAATATTCTATCGTCTTCATAAGATCCAAATTGCGATGACAACCCATGTACTTACAAATTAGTTTTCAAAAAGAAAATACAGTTGTCTAAATCAATTAATTAAATTATATAGTATATGACGACTTAGGATGGGGCAACAACTCAGACGGAGAGAAAGAAAATTAAAGGAAAAGAACTTCAAGCATGTACGAGTAGTGAAGAAGTATAGATTTTAGTTGGTCGTTGACCAGCGGAAAGCATAAGAGAAAGGAGAAAGGAGAAAGCTTTTAAGCTCGATGACTAGGGTTGACAGCTAATTCAATCTTTGAGACTTAGTACATATGACTTATAACGATATATGTATCTATTATTGTATGTTAATTAATTTAATATTGTAAGTATATAGAACTTAAACTCGCTTTTCAAGATCTTTACACGAATAGATTACTGGATTCATTATTTCTTTCCTACCGATATGCATACACTATATATTAAGTATATACGGTTATACACATTTTGTACATTTGACTAATTTTTTAGTTTAAGTACAGTGAGTGGACAACTATTTAAATGAATTTTTTTATAAGAAAAGATTGGTATTGGGTAAGGCTGAGCTAGTCTTTTATGTATTTTAAATTATTATGTATAGAGAGGCGAGCGAGACGGGAGGGAGGAGAGCGAGATTCGTCTATGTGTCTTAGATACAGCGAATTCATTTAGATATAGTGTATCTAGAGAGCAAATTACACTTAATTTTGCCTCATGTATCCCAAAATACATGTATATGGACGCATTAAATTCTTATAAGTTTCGTAATAATATTACAAATTAAAGTATATCTAAATAATTAGCTTATAAATTAGTAGAATTTTTGTACGTTGTCCGACAAGTAATTATATATATAGAAGGTGGATGAATAGTGAATTCAAGGGATTATTCTGTGGGGTGATTTTTTGTTGCTTGTGGTTGTATTTTCTTTTATCCTTTCTGGCAAATTTGGTTTGTTGGAGAATCATGGAATCTAAAACTTTTTACAGCAAAAAATACAAGAGTTGAAAAAAGAAGAAGAAAAAAAAGACAACTGCTGACTAAAAATATATAGGATAAGCACTCCAGCTTTTGGCTTTTATCTAAAAATGATATAAGGAAAAAGAAAACGAGACAAAATGGGAGATTGACAAAATTACGAAAGAAATTTAATAATAGTATATATGTTGATAATCCATAATAATTTTAGATTTTTCAACTTTACAGGGATGCAATATTTGTCTTGGTTATTTTTGGAACATAAATTAATAATGCACCTTGGATTAGAACAAATTACTAAATTCCATATTTTAGACCCTTAGCTATAGCTTTGGAATTATTCTAGCTTTTGATTTGTTAGAATATAAGTGTATAATGCATAGAATTGTTTAATGGGGGTTTGAATATAAGAATTGTGAAATATATATATATATATAGCAATATGTAAATTGCAAATGATATTTTGAAAATTGGAGTTGTATTTTGAATGTAAACACAAATTGAAATTATTTTTAAGTTTTCAAGTGATTTAAAGTAAAAATTGCATTTTTTGTGAGTGATCAGAAAAAAAACTAGAATTATTCTATGTCCAAACGATTTTTCGAAATAATATTTAAATAAAGTTAAAATTATTCATGGTCAAATTACTCTTAGAATTTTAACTTAGTGAGGGTAACTTATTTATTTACTTATTTGTTGAAAATTTTGTTTTTATTCTTATATATGTATGTGTTCCGAATGAAAAATTATAGAGAACATATAAAGAAATCCAAATTTTGCGGGAGTATTTAATTTATATACATTGATTGTATGAAATATTATGCTATCAATTTAACTTATTTCTCTCTTTGATGTCCACTTTTATTTATTCAGTTTAGAAAAATAAGATATAATTTATCATTTTATTTTTAATTTACTCTTATTATTGACTAGAGTTATTTTTCAAATTGCTAAATTTACTATTTATTCAAAAATTGATATAGTAAGCTATCATTTCATTCATTGTTTCTTTAAGGAGAAATATTGATCACCAAATAATTAATAAGAAATTGGTTTCAGAAACTAAAAAGAAACTTGGGTATGGAGAAAATCTTGTTGGGAGCGTCACTCCCCGAATGGATCATGCAGTGCACAATCCGAATTTAATCGAAACTCCAATGTGAATTTCGGTTTCCGGGTGGGAAACCAAAAGAAAGAAACAACATAAATTTAAAATAATTAATAAGAAATTAGTTTCAGAAACTAAAAAGAAACAACATAAGTTTAAAGAAAAACTACATAATTAAACATATTTCACTATCATATATTTTATTATTATTATCTAATATTATAAAATATTACACATCTTATTATTAATTAAGAGTTTCCTACTATAAATACACTCAGATACATGTATTTTTGCTATCAGATACACAAAATTAGGAAGAGAGACGAGTGAGATTCGTACATATCCAAGATACATGTGAATCACACTAGATACACACTAGATTCATGTATTTGCATCTATCTGGTGTGATTCGCATGTATCTAGGATGCCAGATACATGAAAAGTGACGAGCGAGATGGGAGAGAGGCGAGCGAGAGTTGTTATGTATTCCAGATATATGCGAGTCTATTTGGATACAATGTATCTAGAATAAATTACACTTAATTTTGACCCCATGTATTCGAGATACATGTATCTCGACGTATTTAGAGCGAGTTTTTGGCTAAAATCATCACTAAACTATGACTTAAACCTAAAGTACATCCTTGTGTTATATAAGTGAACAAAAAACATCCTTGCACTATACAAAAAGTTGCAAGATTCATCTTTCTGTCTATTTATTTTAAGAAACTTACGCCACCAACAAAAAAATGTGCCAAGTCGAATGAATATATGTACACATGGTTAAGCTAGTCAAGTTGAGTGATTTTTTTAATTTTTAGAAATTGAGGATTTAAATCATATTCAGACAAAATATGTTCAAATTCTAAATATTCTTTGTAAAAAGTATGGCCAAATACAACTCCAACTTCAAAAAATTCAAATAAAGTAATTATTTTTTTATTTTCATAACTAAACGCCTACTTAATTTCACTAAATTTTCAGCATTTTGTACATCGTATATACGTACTAAATATTTTATTAAAGAAAATCTCTAAATAGTTGGGCGTAATATTTTTAAAATGAATTTTTTACATAATCTTTCTAACCATCGGAACCTACTGTATAAATATTTCAAGACTTATGTATTGTTGCAAGTCAATTTACTTGATGATGCAAAAAACATATAAACTAACAACACACAAAATTTAAATTCTGAGAATGAAAGATTCTTTTCCTATCTATATCCTTATTTTTTTTAGATAACTTTGATCTTCTCATCGTGGCTAAGACATGATCAAATTAAAAAAAAATAAAAAAATTTATTGGTTCAATCAGTTTCTTAATAAAAATAAAGTGAATGATGATTCTTGTTATTTTTTGGATAGTACAAGGATGTTTTTTGCCCACTTAGATAATATAAGAATGTACATTAGATGTGAGTCATAGTTGATAGATGATTTTAGGCAACAACTCTATCTAAAGCCACTAAAATCTGGTAAGATACGTAATATTGCAAACTAAAGTATATCTAAATACTTAGCTCTTAAACTAATGAGATTTATGTAAGTTGCCCTTAATTTAAAGAAGTGCATGCATTAGACATATGTATGGTATATATATATAATCCAAGATTGCAACTTTGTTTTTAATTTTTAAAGCATATAGTTGGTAGGTGCATTAGATAATATCAAGTTCTAGGAGTATTTTGTTGTAACCAGCCATTATAAAAGCATTATGATTGCATTGTCATGATTTGACACCTTTGAGCTATCCCTCAAATATTACTCAATACAAATTGAACAATAAAAGGTCAGCATGTAATCAACTCATAATAGGAAAAAAATGAAAAAGAAAGAAGAAAATAAACACACATTACTACAAATTTTCATGCTACATACTTATGAAGCATGGAGAAAAATAAATTATCACTATTATTTGAGTGCTCAAAAAGATACACATTTTTTTTCACCAACATTTTTGTTTGTGCAAATATGTTCTTGCTTAGAGGTACACAAAATTCTTAAATTAATCATCGTTAGTGTATACTCAATGTATATAAGTTTATACTCAATATACTATAATTAGTACGACAAAATAATAATATTACTGCTATATTATATTTAGCATTAATAATAGATTGAGTATTTATAATCAACACTCTAGATAAAATATCTGAATGCAATGACATTAACTCAATTACCGCTCAATATTGCCACTATAAAAAATTATTGCCACTAAATGTCTTGTAGTATATACATACACAATAATTATACTTGACGTATACACTGATTATACTAGCTAAATTATGTTTTTTATAGAGCTATTTTTGTTGTTGGCTTTTGTTATTCTGCTATGCAGTGTAAAAAAATCTGTATTATGATTTATTAATACAATAATTACAAAAGAGAGTATCACTAGGAGCATTAGAGTCAGTTTCACAAGCCATAGATAATTAACACAGGAAGTTACTATTTTGTCTGTTAAAATTGTTTCTAAAGCAAATAAAAGCAGAAGCGCTAAGTAGACAAAATGATTATATTATAAGAACAATAATGTTTCCTTCAATTTCACCTTAAATGTTTTGATCAATTTTTTATTATTTTTTTTGTTATTCTATGGCTCCCATTTTCATTTACACACTGTGCATGCATGACCTACTTGTCTTTATTACTTGGGCCAAATTAAAGAGAGAAAAAAAAACTACTTTGGTACTCTATTAATTGAATCAGATAAAATCAAACTCAATTGCATTATTAGATGTGGGCACAAAATACCTAAATTCAAGAAAATTAATGATATTTCTATTTTCCATGAAGTGAAACATATGCTAAATGTTGGACAAAACTTTGTGGAGAAAGTCCAAAATAATCTCTTATATTTGGATTAAGACTCAACATCATTATTGAGTTTTCATATGAAACACTAATAGTCCGTCATGTTTGCAATATTGGTGCATTTTTTGTCTCTCCATTATTGGTATCTGATTTTAGTTGCTACGACATTTGATTAAATACATTAGATTTTTAATTAGTTAAATTATGTATTTTTGATCAATTTACTTGTGAATAGTTTATCTACTGATACTTATAATTATAATTTTTCATGCATTATGCTAAATTTATACTACTGCTTCTTATTTGATGGTAATATAATTTTCTACGTAAAAAAACTTGAAGATTAAATATGTTGAATCGTATATCACCAGGTTAAAAGTGTTAATTAAAGTCAAAGATAGTTGGCTGCCTTTGCCCTTTGATCCTATTATATATATACCCAAAGACCATATCATATTTAAACTGAATTAATCACTCTTATTACAATCAATCAATAATTATAAATCATAATAAAGAAAGAAAGAAGACAACTAAATTGAGACATAAGGAGTATAGATTTTATTCTTGTATATCATGTGATGGTTTATTATATAAAAATAAAATGTCCCATCCTTCTCTCAGAATGTTGCTTTTGTTTTCTTTTTAAAAAAAACCAATTAGTAACTTTATTCATATATATTTTTCCTCACTTTAAACCACAAAATTCTTTGCCTCCAACCAGTGAACAAATACCTAACCCAAAAGGTGTTTAATAGACAAGCTTCTTCAATATGTTAGTATAAATATAATAAAAAGATAAATTTTATAATTCACATAATTAATTAAACACCAATTATTCCTATTATATATGGTGTTTGATAGACAACATAATGACCTTATCTACTCGTGGACCTCATTTTTTTCCCCACTTTTTTTTTTTAGCCTATGATGTTGCATTACCTTTAAATTTTATGATATCAAATTAAAAGCTTACTATTATGTCTAAATAATGTTGAAGATTTATTAATAAATCCACTTAAAGGTCTTTCGACGTGACGAGAGTATTTTTTTCTAAAATATTTAGGTACCTATCTTATTGTAAAAACAGTATATCATTACTTTTAAATTGTTCAATATTTTTGATTTGCTGGTCAAAAATTATTAAATGGTCCCTCGTAATTATCAAACATGACTTATAACCACTACGTTTGAACGGATACTTTTTGACTATTATCAAGTTTTAGACCATGATTTGTTGGATATATCTATTTTTTAAAATGTTTTTTTATTTATTTCAATAAAGTATATGGAGTAGTTTTATTTTTCAGTGGGGGGGGGGGGGGGGGAGGAGAGGGGG